>VUQH01005409.1:0-12135 GCA_015106775.1 Etroplus canarensis | reverse complement strand
GCCAAAACCAAACTGACCTTCCACTTGATCTGAGTGCTACAGCTTGGATTGTCTAATCTACGCTAATGCTTTCATACAGACTTGTACATCCCTACTTTCTGAACAAGGACAAAGCTTTCAAGGTAAAGAGGGAACATAGGTTACATTGGTTGAGTCTGAATGACTTCCTAGTACACCCAAGCTAGGAAGTGGAGGTAATAAAGTTACTATTATCGCACTCTTTGTCTAAAACTGGTTTGTCGGTCTCCCCTCTGCCAATTTAAATGGATTTCATTCAATTGTAAGCAAGTGAAACTTGTGAAAAGTTAGTCTTTTTTGTAACACTGTATTCTCAAAGTTTTGGGAAATGTCCAAAGTTTCCAGAGAATTTATAATGGTAATGGAGAGTCAAGATAGATGGTTCAATAGGGACCATTTTGGGTGTTTGTCTGTCACTACACCTGCAATAAAATGAGTAAATGTTATTAATGGAGAAGCAGAGGAACAAATCACTATGAGAATGTAAAATGTCCATGACATGAAAAGAGGAGCAGTGAAATGCCAATGAGTAAATGAATCTCTCCCTCTCCAACTATATGTATAAACATGGAGGCCTGAAAACAAAAAGGAAGCAAAGATATACAAAAACCAAATTCAAAAAAAGAGAAAAATACACAATCATGCATGTGCACATCAAGCTGGACACATACAAATTTACAGCTCTGACCTTGTCACTGCTTATGTCTGTTCAATCCCTGAGCACACTCCAACCAACTCGACTCTTACACACACCCACCTACACACCTACATATAGATGGAGAAAGAAAGTGTAAACAGTCCTCCTCATTATCTCCCAGTGGAGGCCATCCTAATCCATACTGTCTGTTCTTTGAGACCTCACTTCTCATTTCCCCTCTGGATCGAAGCGGACACACATGGCTGATGAAGAGTCAGGAGAAATGGCAGGAAGCACACAAGGACATACAGTCTCTGACTTATTAACCAGCAGTAGGACTATGCGTGTTTCATACTGGAAGGACAACAACAGTATCTAAATTTGATTATCATCAGGTTGGTTGTAAGATACAGATAATGAAATTATCGTTAGGGGTCTACAAAGTGTCAAAAGACTGCTCTTGAGATACAAAGAGCACCAGATCATTCTGGCCATCCCATTTCATAGACAAAGGGACAGGCAGAGCAAAAGTGGATTCACATAGAACCAGTCTTCCTTTGGGTGTTACCACTGTCCACCCTACAAAACCGGCAAAAAAGTTTAAAAACAGAGGCAATCCATTCTGTACTCAATATGGTTTACTATTTTTTAAGTTTAAAATGAAAATACTATTATTGTTTTAATGTTCTTTTGGTCAATCTAGCCCTTCCTCATTTGAAATCATCTTTCTTTCAAATTTATTCCAATTAGAATTGGAATTTCCCATGTAACATAAAGAAAAAAACAGTATTAGCAATGCACTGATGCTTTTTTGACCAACATCTGTATCAGCTAATATTCACCTTGTTTACCACTATCATCCTCTCTGCAAATAAGACTACAGTCAACAATGGCAGTGGCTAATGTTTATTTGTTGTTTCCAGTGAATTCTGTAGTCTTTGTATGGCAAATCTAGTTTTATAAACTTGTATTAATAAATTTTGCAATCCAAAAGCCTGTGAAATTAAGTTTTTTTTCATTTCAAAACACAAAAGTAACACCTACACTTTCAATTGAGACCCCTATGGCTCCTCCTGCAGGTGGCAGACCCACAGGGGGTGAGCCTGGTGGACTGGTTGGACTCTACCAGGTCTGCCCTTTGTCAACAATACTGTTCATAACTTTTATGGACAGAATATCTAGGTGCATCCTAAGGCCTGAGGGGGTCAAGCTCAGTGGTGTCAGGAGTATTTCTTTTGTTTCTATAAACGATGTGACCCTCCTGGGTTCACTGAGTGGTGACCTCCAACTTGCACCAGGGCACTTTGCAGCTGAGTGCAAAACTGCCTGGGATGAAATTAGCACCTTCAAGACTGAGGTCATGGTTTTCAGTCGGAAAAGAGTGAATTGCCCACTCCGCTGGGAATGAGTTGATGCCTCAAGTGGAGGAGATCAAGTATCTCACAATGTTGTTTATGAACAGGGCAAGAGTGGACTGGGAGGCAGATGGATTGGTGAAGCATCTGCAGTGATGCACATGCTGTACTGGTCTGCTGTGGTGACAAGAAAAATGAGCATGAAGAAGAAGCTGGTCAAGCTACAATCTGACCCTCATGCAAAGCCATGACCTGTAGGTAAAGACTGAAAGAATAATACTGTGGACACAAGTACTAGAAATAAGCTTATTCCAGTGGGTGTGCAAGCTCACTCTTGGAAAGTGTGTTCAGAATTGAGGGGAGCTCAGTAAAGCTGGCCAGTGGAGGTGCTCTGGGGATGTCCCTGGAAGCCTCAGGTGATATCTTAGAAGTGTGTGCAACAAGGAAGCGAACACGGGTCAGACCCAAGACATGCTGGAGAAATTATGTCTTGCAGCTGGATTATCTCTGTATCTTAGAGAGATAGAGGCCTGGGCAGCTCTGGTTAGACTATTGTTTCCGTGACCTGGAGCTCAATCAGCAGTAGAAAGCTGGCTATTAGAGATTAGATTCAATGTTATTGTCACTGTGCAAAGTACAAGCATAAAGCCAATGAAATGTCTCAAATGGCTATTGGTCAAACTACAATGTTAAATGTGGGCATTGCAATTGGCGCTGAATCTCACAATCACTTAATCTGTTTTTGTAAGGCAGATAAGGTCATCACAGATCTGTGGGTTAATGTCATAACTCTGGTGCATGAAGTGGGAACAAAGTGTATGGTGTTACCTCTGTGAAAGTAGGATCTAGAGAAAGGAGTTCGAAAGGAAAATAAACTTTCAGTGTGGGTGATCACAGAGGATGTGAATGAGAACATAAACCTCCAAGAGCAAGCCACACACTGCTGTTTATGCTATTAAGCTCTTAAGTGTTGCCTGCTAGTCTGCAGTGCTATAAAATATAGTGTGCAATATTCAAGACCATTGTTCCCTACAAGTGGTACATTGGTTGGGGTTTCCATAGCAACAAGCATTGACTTTAAATTGAAGTGAGCATAGGGAAAACTAGGTGTGTTCGCATCCAAATACAAATGCACACACACAACCTTAAAGTGTTAAACACTCACACACATGCAGGCAACTTAAAACAATCAGTAAGCAGCAGAACTGGGAATGAGCTACATGGTGGCCTATTACACTGAGGTCAGATGAGATTCAGTAGGAAACAGGAGAAGTAAGGCAGACAAGGCTGGAGAGAACATCCCTGACAGAAAACAAGACGTTCCTCTTAAATGGTTCAGGATCAGTGGACTGAGACCTGTGCTTCTCAAGTCTGCTCACTGTATGTGTATGTCTGCAGGAGCTGACGTGACTGCTTTTAAAATGTAGTAGCGCTCTACGGCAGGTGTGAAATTGTTTGTGTGTGTACGGGTGTGTTTAGCCATGGCATGTCTACATTTAAAGCAGTAGAGTATCTGTTTTCATGGTCTGAAGCAGGTGTGTCTGCAGTCCTAGCCGCTACTATGTTTCACACCTGGTTGACTGTCTGACTACGAACACCATGGGACTGCATTCAAAACACACTGTCTGTTGCCGTTACTGTCAGCTCTAAGTATAACTTAAGGACCCAATGCATGCCACACCAGAAATGAATACAATACATATAGCACTGTGCAAAAATTTTGAGCCACCCCTCAATTTTCTATATTTTGCAAAGAAAACAAGAGATAGGTGCAATGATTTACTGAAATCTGTGCAAAAATAAATGGGAATACAGTACATAAGGGATAAACAGCGTTTGCACAACTTGAACAAGATTGAAAGTCAACATTTGGTATCATCACCTTTATTCTTCAACACCACCTGAACTCTCTTAGGCAAGCTCTCTTGTAATTTCTTAAAGCAATCTTTAGAAATAGTTCTCAGAGATTCTTAAATGACATTCTAAAGCTCTTCTTTGGTTGTTGGCTGCCTTTTATTGTGTTCTCCGTCAGTATGATTACACACTGCTTCAATAATGTTGAGGTCTGGGCTGCAGGAAGGCCAATCCATTGACTGATAGTGTTCCATTCTTCTGTCCATGTAGGTTTTTAGTGCATTTGCAGAGTGTTTGGGATCATTGAAAAATAACTCTTCCCATATAGTATTGTATCAAAATCTGATGGTAATTTTCTGTGTCTATATTTCCAATGATTTTGTCCAGATCCCCAGCAGCACTGGCTGAAATGAAGCCCTAAGCCATGACAGAGCCTCTGCCATGTTATTACAGATGGCTGTAGACTTCTCTCAAGACTTGTTACCACTGATTTCATTCCAGTTCTTGTGTAAGTTGGCATACCTCAGCCTTTTGTCTCTTTTTCTCTTTCTTAAGAATGGCTTCGACAGCCACTCTTTCATTGAGATCATTGCTGATGAGGTTTTAGTAAACAGTAAATGGATCGATTGAAGGGCCAGATGCATCTCTCAGGTCCTGTGTCAGGTCTTTGCTGGATTTTATTTGTATTTCTTAAAGACACGACTCATTTTTTCTCTGAAAATGGTCAGGCACAAGGACTGGACTGAAGATGAGTAAAAAAGCCAATATCCAAAGAAAAACTTTGAAAATCCTTCAGAAAGCTTGGAAAACTATTGTTCAAAATCACTTAAAAATTACAAGCAAGTCTGGCTCCTTGGAAGCAAAATATAAAGAAATCATGGGCGTCTCAAGACTTTTGCACACTACTCCATTAGTGTAATAACTAACAAGACTGCATCAATCAGAATGAGCCAAGAGATTCCTAGCCTTTACCAACCACTGGGGAAAGTGGCCACTTTTTATTCAATGCTTGTAAATTGAGCCTAGTGGGAATATTACAAATAATGAAGGATAAACACGCAAGAAGCCTAAGAAGTATCTTAGATATATATGTACAATGCTGGTAGGAATACAAGTGGCAGCTGTGTTCAGGTCTTTTTTTAAAGTAAAAAACAGTAGCTGTTTAAAATGACCATTTTGAAATAAACTTCTAATGCTACTTTCTATTCCTATCAGAAAAACATAATTTAAAAAAAATTGCTTTCATCTTTCCACATGACTGCTTATTGTTTCTCTTTTATGGCCATCTACTTTCTGAATCTCACTTTTCCTCTACATTTACTATTTAGCTTTCCTATTTGTTATTAATTTTTTAATGTGTAGCAAATCTCCTTCTTCAGCTGTTGCTAAACAGTGCATTCCTCCATTTACTCTACCTTGGCTGGCTCTCCTGGGCCAGGTTTTCTCCCCTTTGGTAAGCATGGTCTGCTATCTGAGTGGTGGACCTCTTGACAATCTGTTTCAGCTCAGGTTCCAGCCGCTCCATTATAGCTTTAATGGTCTCTGGGAGTTTCTTCAACTTGGCCAGAGCCTAAAGAAAATGAATAATACAAACATTTTTACTTTACCCAAAAGCATCAAGAGACACTTAAATTACAGAACAGAGGAAAGCATTACCAGGGTGTTACAAAGTCTACAATAAACTGTGCTCATTCGTGTACCTTGATGAGGATGCCCATGAACTCAGCACTGTTCTCCTCTGGATCCACCTCTGTAAGGTCTGTTTGGTTTAGTTCCCGTATGTCTTGTTGCAGCTCATGCACTAAAGGAGGTATATATATACATACAGGTTAGTATATAAAGCAAGTACTTATGACATATTTATATAAGCACACAAATGTTATTATTTCAGAACAGACAAATGTAAATAATAATAATCATACTCAATAAAATAAATTATTCATAGTTTTAATTATAGTAGTATACCACTTTTTTGTCTTTTAAGCCCACACAAACTGCACCTAGCCCACCCCCATTCTCTCTTCATCTGACTTAGCCACATTAGCAGCTAAATTGAGAATGGCAGTATCGAGTGATGCTCTAATTTCCATTAGATGGGGCCTCCCAATTCCCTATCAAAGCCCGTTAAGAGAGTTAATGTTTATGGCAAGTTAATGGACTTTGGGTGTATTTCCTCTTTTCAGCCATTGCAACTGTAGTTTGTGTAATAATTATGACAATTATCATCTACAAATGAGGTGCTCTAATGCTATTAGACAAAATGGCAAGCTAGGGCATTGATGGAAGCCGGTTGCTGTGTCGTGACCATAGTTGTTAACATGACGGTATATAGGCACTTACTGCCTGCTGGCAGCTAATTGACAGTGTTCTCTTTGCATAATATTGGGAAAACTGTGGTTTAGCTTTTACTTTCAGGTCTACAGTGTGGGAGCATTGAGCACATATTTAATATGTATTAGTGGTAATTTGTACATTTGAGCATTTATGTTTTTGAGGTCATGCACACACATGCATTCTGATAAGCTGGGCTGAGTAAAAACAGTAGGCGGAGGAAAAGATATGTGATTGAAATGGCAGATGGCTACCTTGGAACAGCTAAACACAAAAGAGAAAGAAAAAAGCTAGAGAATGACTAAGAGTACTGCTTCATAAAACAACTACTGAATGGCACAGCGATGTTGACTACATTTCAGGGAAACCTTCCCCACAGATGGCAATTATATGCTAATGTTGTTGTTAATCTGTCAGTTGAAGTAGCACCGAGGTAAAATGCCTTTGGTAAGTACAGTATGGTGCATTGTTGCCTGGTATCCACTGAGCTAAAAACAACACGGTGAGTTGCTAACTTGGAATGCCAAGAGTGGGTGGTGGAGAAAAAAGTGCCAGGCTTAATATAAAAACTCAGAAACACCAAGGGAACACCAAGTTATTGCTGGATTAACTTTTTTCATTATCTTCTTGTTTGCGTTCCTCTGTGCTCTGCCTGGAAGCGATGTGGCTCTGACTGTACGCCCCTACAACCAAGAGAGGATTCATACATTTCTGAATAGGGTTAGAGTCTACATTATCAGTCTCTGTTAAAGCGCTGGTTACCAGTTTGAGGGTAATAAATGTTGCTCCCCTGCTGTGAAGGCACAGACACTGGGTGACTAATGGTACAGGTAGGGGGGAAAAATGATTATAATGTTGGTAAGAGAGATATATTGTGATCATAGTTGAAAAAATGTGGCTGTGTGCTGTGTTCAAAGTTATCTGTTTATATGTGCAGCAAGACATCAATGACATGTTTAGACCTTTGTTTTAAAATCTACATCAATGGTATCTGTGTGAATTCAGTGTGTGTATATGTATCCATAATGACATGCAAATGGTTGTAATTCAAAGCCATGCTAATGACTTCATAATCACTGAGAATGTCAGCATAGCATAGGCTAAAATTCACACACGTTTTCCGATCAAACCAACAAAACCCTCGACTGATTTTTTCATTTCTGTAGTTCCCCCTAATGTGTGCAATTCTATGGAGGGAAAGCATATGATTTATGTTTTTCCTTTCCTTTTTTCTTTTCTTTCAATATATCTTTTTAGCCACCCCCCACATTTTTCTCCATTACTGCCACTTCTTCCCCTGCTAAATATGATCTTAAGATTATACCACTGCTAGATCCAGGTGTGCTAAACTGTGATAAATCCAAAAGCTTGCGTGGGGTGGACAGGCTACTGACGTCCAACACAGGCATTGGAGATGCATCTTTGGCCATGGAGCTGTGAAGAGAAAAAAAAATCTACAAATTAACCAGGTAAATTATTACCAAATATTGTACCTTCAGGCTCACATAAAAAACCTGACAAACAGACAAAGATTTGGTACACACAAACAGAAATGCAAACCTAGCCCCCCCCGACTCCTAAATGAAAACACTCTACTGTTAAAACAAAAAGCCTTGCATCTCCAGGGTAGGATTGGTACTGTTTTCCAATGAGCCATTTATCAAGCCTTAAACTGGAGGTGGAAGCAATCCAGTTCCTTTAAGTCGAGCAGTATAAACACAGACTGCCTGCTAAGTGAGTGGGGTGTATGGAGGCTGGCTTGCTGTTAGAGGCGACCTAATACAGGAAGGCCAGGACCCGTCACTAGCTGACCCTCAGTAATAAATCACCGTACTACAACAACCTACTGCCACCATAATTATTGCACCTCACACACAGTCCAAATGCCTACCACGGAATGCCACAGCATCAACAGTATGTTCAAAGCCTCTGTGCTGCATTATAGCCAACATATTGTACAGTCGCATCATGAAACAAAGAAACTGGCCCTTTGGTCACGAAGGCATAAATGTAATTATTCTCCTAGTCGCTGCCAAACCTACTTTATCGTTTGAATTGTCAGTGATGTCCCAGAGAAACGGTATATGTTGTCATTCTTGTCAGTAATTGGCAACGGACATTGTCTCCCAGGTTTAAAAATTGGTTTGCTCCCTAGAAACCAAGCAGTACAACATGTATATATCACTGATGTTCTTACAGCAGTAACTATAATGACTGCATACCACCTAATTAGTTAGAAGTAAATTACTGCTGTTTGCCTCCAACAATAAATAATTTTCTATGCTTTTCATGTGTTCCTTTGGAGCTTCACAGCACACTGTACAAACAATGCAGCAGAGCAACAAGTTACACTAGGTCTAATTGTTTTTTTGCCTGTAATGGTCTTGGTTTCCATGCAGTAAATAATTGGCAAGTAGTTCTTAGTTGTAGCAGCAATGGAATAACTTATAATGAAGGCACATCGATATGATCTAAACTTTGAAAAGTTTAGAAAAACACACTGTGAAGGCTACATATCCGTTGACTGCTTAATAGGCAAGCATTAAAGACTTTTGGCATCTTGGACCAAAACAAACTGGCTAAAAGAAGGATTTTTAAGAGTCCATGTTTTCTCCTTCATCACTCTCTTTACATCTCAGTTTTGCACATTTACTGCATCTTAATTCTAATATGTTTAACATTCATTTGCACAGTAAATGAACAAGAATGCTTATAATGGGATTGAAATGAAATGTGATTAAATGAAATCTTCTTTTCCTTTCTTATTGTAGGTTACTGTTAAATTTTTGACTATGAGTTGAGCAACTGTATTCAATAATGCAAGTCTTTGCACAAGCAATAATAAAACAAAAAAATGCATAAAAAGAGTGAGGGGTGAGTACTATGGATCACAATAGTAAGGATTAAAAAAACAAACAATTTTGCCCCTGGAATTAATAAAGGATTCTGATTCTGAAATCTGGCCCTTACCCTGGAAGGCGAGCAGTATTTTTGTCCCTGTTCTTGTGTCCCAGGCGACTTGTGGACTTGATGTAGAGATGTCTGTGCAGCTCATCTATTAGCACCAGGTGGATGTTGAGCTTCTTGGTATGGAGTTCCAGGCGCAGGTCTCCAAGCCCTTCTACCTGCAGCAAGGGGCCTTCTAAGGATTCCACAGCTGTCACCTGCATATGACAGATTACCAACCAAGTACCAGTTATAACTTTGTTGTAGCTTGCCAATTTTACAGTGTCTGGTCTGACCACTTCAGCCAAGACGATAACAGTTGCGTCTGGTATCAGTGTGCAAACCCTAAAAAAACTTAGTGAATGATGAAATTCAAGACTTGGCTTTGCTGTTTTTCTGGAAGTTTTTGCTGCACTTGAGAGAACTCGACAGAAAAGATAAGTCAACAGCGGGAGACAAGAAACATCAGCAATACCTGAACTATATATAGTATTCCTTGATGCCTCTACAAAACTGCACAGTCAAAATATGGGCCAATTATCACCAGAAAATTTTACCAGGATATTAAATCAACCCACTAGCTTGTGGCCATTGCTCCTCTGTTAGTGAAGCATCTGCCCACATTTGCCAAAAGGGAAACATCACTGTAATCACAGTCCAATTGGCCTGTCCGCTTAGGAAGTCTTTAAAATTAATGACAATCTCAGAGAAATTCCATTTTTGTCTATCTCCATCTCCAACAAAGTCAGCAATGGTGAAGCTGTTGATCAAATGTAATCATCTCTATTCAACTGAAAAAACACTATATTTATTTTTAATTAAGCACTTTTAGCATCCTATAATATACAAAGAATATGTTTACCTCCAAAAAAATGGTGTAAAGTATCACCATGTGCTCCTGAGCCATGCTCTGTATTTAGACAAATTCCTACCTTTTACCTCCTGCCCTCTAAAAATGTGCTGGTCTGTATGCACGTGTTAATGTGTTTTATGTGTATATCTGTGTGTATTTCAAGGGCACTAACTGCCAAATTATATCACTGCGAATAATATTTGATTGGTCAGGGCAGGACAGAAGGGAATGGACTGAGGGGAGTGGAGGGGGCTACAGGGCAGGGAGCATGGGTCAAGTGTGTGTTGATGCAAATGAGAATCACATTAGTGAGAAGATGAGCTAATGCGCAGCATGATCAGCCTGCTTTGGCTTAATATAATGTCTGATTATATGTGTGTGATTGTATGACTGTAAATCATTTAACATTTGTGTGTTTGTGTGAGAGAGGGTGGAGGGGGGATCTCATTATCATTGGTTTGGGATGACAGAGGAAGGCTGGTTAACATCATTACATTAGGGGGCCAGGCCTGTCACAATAATGAGGAATATGAAGCCTCTACTGAATTTGCTAAGAAGCCTAGAGGAATGGTGAGGAGAGGTGAGGAGAGGAGAGGAGAGGAGAGGAGAGGAAAGGAGAGGAGAGGAGAGTTCCTACAACCAAAGTGAGTCTGGTTTTTAACCAACCCCATGGGATCTAAGGCTGCCATTCAACAGTAGACACAGAGCATAGTCTGAATTATAATTGTCAACCCTTAGAGATAAGCCTCACACAAAACACAGGCACACACAATGTTGAAAAGAGTAAGCCACAGTAGAATAGTCAGAGAGAGAGAAAATCATCCCCGAAAATCATCTCCCCTCTACCATTATGGAGGATCTTCCAAAGCCTTCATGTACCTCAACAAGACAAGGAGTGAGGAGGCTTCTGAAGTAAAAGTAATCAAATACAGGTGTATCCTCTTGTGAAGGCAACTTTTCAACCAAATATGCCCTTAGTGCCCTTGTGGAGTGAACCTGACACAATGAACCCCACTCAATGATTTTCTGGTAATAGTGTCGCATTCTGCTTTTTTATGCACAAATTCTCCAAAACAACTGAATAAATCTTACTGATGTAGACTACAAAGCATCAATTTCAGTTAAAAACCACATGACTACAAACCAAAAGTACTGCAACTACTTGAGTACTTATGTCTTAAATACCAGCTGATATAATTACGGTCCCAACTGGTTAATAGTCTTCGCGGCATGAGTACAGCGTGAGTACAGAGACTGCTGTGTCCTTGTTTTCACGGAAACATGGCTCAGCGAGAGCGTTCCGGATGCCGCCATTCAGCTCGCCGGGCTAACTGTGTTCCGAATGGACAGAAATGCTGCCCTCAGTGGGAAGACTCGCGGGGGAGGCGTATGTGTTTATGTAAACACGGAATGGTGTAAAGACTCTGTGCTTGTGTCTAACCATTGCTCATCGGTTGTGGAGTTCGTGACTGTTAGATGCAGACCTTTTTATTTACCCCGTGAATTCACTACCGCCCTGATTATCGGAGTGTACATTGCTCCCAGCGCTAATGCTAAGAAGGCTCTGTGTGAGCTGTATGGAGCTATTAGCCAGCTGCAGAATGCCAACCCCGACGGACTGTTTATAATCGCCGGAGATTTCAACCATGCAAATCTCAAAACAGTGCTCCCTAAATTCCATCAGCATGTGGACTTTGCTACGAGAGGGACGAACACACTGGATCTTGTTTACACAAACATTCCCGGCGCGTATCGTGCGGAGCCCCCCCCCTCTCGGCAACTCTGATCACATGACTGTGATGCTGATCCCAGCATACAGACCACTCATCAGACGCTCCAAACCAGCTCTGAAACAGGTTAAAACCTGGCCAGCAGGAGCCATCTCTGCTCTTCAGGACTGTTTTGAGTGCACTGACTGGGACATGTTCAGGGAGGCTGCAACCAATGGCGACTCTATTGACTTGGAGGAGTACACAGCATCAGTGACCGGCTACATCGAGAAGTGCACTGATGACGTGACCGTCTCCAAGACCATCACCACACGCTCCAACCAGAAGCCGTGGATGACTGCAAAAGTGCGTGCTCTTCTGAAGTCGAGAGACTCAGCCTTCAAAGCAGGAGACAGGGCAGCCTTAAAAATA
>VUQH01005407.1:9755-30343 GCA_015106775.1 Etroplus canarensis | reverse complement strand
TCCTCTGATTGGCTGTTGTTGATGATTTGATATTTTGATGGCACTGCACATGATGTCACTGATGATGTCATCTTTTCCAGCTTCTTGATTTCCTGAAAGAAACCAAAATGAATAATTAAGTATCTAAACATAGAGAAGGCTTTCACCTGGACAAGGAGGGCCACGGGGAGGACTCCACAACAAAAGCGCAGAGAAATGGAGAAGGAGGGATGAAGAGAAAAGAGGAGATAATGAGGCAGAAAAGAGAGATGCTTCTGTGTTTTGTGCTCTTTCCTGCTTGCTGCGGTTAAAGGGAGAATGACAGGCGGATGTCTGGGTGGAGAGAGTAGCTGTTTAGTCTGAGGCCATGTCATGGGAAACATACTCATGCCCTCTGGGACTTATTCAGCCCCTGGTATACTGCACACGCACATAAACACGTGCACACACACACTTCATGTCCGCTACTTGTCCTCCCACACACACCCTGTCATGAGACAGAGGGGAGGGGGGGTGAAAGGTCAAGCACTTCAGTAATGGAACAGGAAGTGTTGGAACAGTCGGTGCTACACAACATACAACTGCCTCCAACATGTGGACACGAATGACAGGCAGCTGTTGTGGATAGGCCATAGCTTTGGAAGGCAGAAAGGCATTCATAGCCCTGCTCGTACTCTACTAATTTGCTGTTTTGACATGTATATTTTGTCTGGTTTTCATACATGTTTGTTGCGTGAGGTTTGCTATAGAGTATTTTTCTGTCTTTCTAAATCAAAAAGACAATAGCATGCCAATGAAATCTGTTTTAAAAATGGCAAAGATGTGTGGAAAAGGGTAACAAATTTTATCACTTCCTGAAAGGGTATCTCTTACAGAGGTGTTTTTTTCCTTCATGCTGATTCAAGGCAGATTCACATCAGTGGATGCAACAGTAAATGAAACCCGATGAGTATTAGTGTCAGGCTCTATTATGACTTCATTTGGTTGAATGACAGAAACAGGAGGACACTGGATCTAGTTAGAAGGTTGCTCAAATCCACTGCTGGCTCAAACCTCCTTTGCCATTGCACTCACAGATCCATGATCAGGTCATCTGCTCCATATATTAAACAGTATCCATGGATAACATCTAGAACTCAACTTAGATCAGCACTTGATGAAATCTTACCCCATACCAATGAAGACATGTGGCTGCTGTTGGTTTAAAGAGATTTAGTTTGGCCTCTTGCCATCCATGTAAAAAGTCCAGATTTCCTCTTTTGCTCCTTCTCAGACATGTAATCGAGACTTGAGTAAGTCTGACTGCAGTTGCAGAGGCTCTGCAGAGGCAGAATTCCCTCCAGCCGCCTTTACAGCAGATGGAAAATTCACCTGTGTACTCGAGGCTTAGAAAGAATAATGATGTAGTTTTACCAATAATTATGCAATCCTATTGAGCTCACTTCTGTTTCTGCATTCAGATCAGTTAAACTAACCCTCAAATATTAGGAGTTCTGAAAAGGTTTTATCATTTTTTTATCTCCCTATGTCATTAATCTCGCAAACTTCTGTTTTCTACATCCCCTCTATAATTTCTTGTGCATTCCTGTGCAATATCCCCCTTTGGCTATGCTACTGTATGTGTGTGTGTGTGTGTGTGTGTGTGTGTGTGCACATTTAAGTGTGTCTTTATTGCTGCTTTGTTTCCTTTAGCTAACTCATACCCCAAAGTTCTATCTACTATTCTACCTTATCCCAGCTAGCATTGTAGTGAGATCTCTGCTCTGTGGGATGCTTTGATGCATTAACCATCATTAAGTGTGTGTGTGTGTGTGTTTGTGTGTGAGTGTGTTGTTGAACAGAGCATTAAGTATCATTAGCCCTTACTAGTCATCACCTGCACACTGCCAGCCCCACATGAGCAACTTTGCTCGGCAAGGCTGGCCAGTGATCACAAAGATAGGCAGACACAGACAGACAGACAGACCTATGCTGAGGTATAAGGGGAACTTAGAAAGCTATCTCTTACACACTCTGCTGTCAACACTTATGTAAATATTATCCCCTAGGTCTCATTACAGGGCCTATTAGTTTTGTTTTCTATTAAATAAAAATTAAAAACTAATTTTTATTTGGGTTAGAAAAGTTAGTTAAAAATAACATTTTAAAGAAGGCAACTTTTTTGCACAATGCAATTAATGATTTCTGTTACTTTAGAGCATGATCAGGTTATTTGGGATATTTTAATCACAAAAGTACAGAATTTAACTTATCAAAGTTTTCATTACATTAGTGATAGCCTCATCTAAAATTGGATTATTTCCCATCAACAATTGTTAAGTGTGTCTTCTTGCAGAAGGAAGGATGAAACAAAGAATATAATCTTGTTTAAAGATTGATCAAAGCATACTCTTTTTGATATTGTAGTATTTTAGAGAATAACTTGTTTAAAAATGTCTAATCAAATGAACATATACTAGATTCAGACATATAGATCCACATATGCATGTATATGCAATTGGACAGTTGGTGACATTCGCTGTGCCCTGTCCCAGGACAGGACAATGCCTTCTCTGTAGTGGAAAAGAGAGGGCTAGTGCACTTGCACAGATTCGTGCACATACAGTACACACACACACACACATACTCACACAAACAAATATTCCCATGGATTCTCTGGGTTGGAAAGAATAGGAATCTGGGCCATGCAGCCAATCTGAATTCTCTCAGTCAGAGGCAGCCCTTCACCCCAAGACTGCACATCACAGGCAGTACATTCCTAGCCCACCGTGTCATATTTGCGTCACACTGCCATCACACAAAACATTCAGATTGGGATATTCAGTCAGTGGAAATTCGTTGAAAACTAATAAGAGGCAAACACTTTGATTTTAGTCCGCATAAGCCCATCATATGCGGGCTCATGTGCACATACGTTCCAAAAAGCTTTTCCATTTTACTTTTCTGATCTCTACCTTCTCCACCCTAGTTCCCTTCAAGATCTTGTGTCGTGACTGCTTTCTGCTTCTTTCTAAAGGACAGGATATGGAGCGGTAGAGGACACTATGGCCTCTTGTCTTCTTTGCTTGCTGTTCCTGAGGGAATTGTCATTGTTTCCATTGTTGTTTTGTATCTGCCTACCTGCTGTCTGTCCCTGAGCGATGTTTAAAAGCCTCCTAGGTTGCTCTCAGGAACCCACAAACCAGTGCAGTTCCTTCACCCTTCTGGCATAAATATCACTTTTCTAGTAAGCGGAAGTTGGCTTTTTCTGCTGGTGTTCACTGCATGAGCACTAGGGAATATACTGTAGGATAGAGCTGAGGAGTTGACAGTTTGAGGAAAATAAATTTGTGTGGCAGAAGGAAAGAACGAAGGAGTTAATGAAGGATGTAGAGCATGGAAAGAAGGAATGGAGAAAAAAGACCTGTACTTATTCATGCAACTTTTTAAATATAATAGATTAACCACCATGCCACTGATTTCTTCGTCTGTATAGTTCTCTGATCACAGCTGACAGTTGTTTGGCTTATAGTCAAAGCAACTCCTCCCCCAACTGACATACATACAATCACCCTGAAAAAATGACACCATCTGAGTACACACCCTTTGCTTTTCTTATTCTGATGCCCCAAGCTGTATGCATTCATTTTGATTTTTTTAAGAATCATTGCTCACCAGTGATCATACATTTGCACTTAGTGCTGCATGAACAGATTCAACACCTGCTCTGAAGCCACACAATCAAGCATTTAATGTATGGATTCTTGTTCAATACGATGGAGGTTCAAAGAAGCAGGTGAGGAAAGGTGAATAGATAAGTGGGGAGGGGGAGAGGGCAGAGTGAACTAGGGAGGGGAGTGTAGTTGAGACGAGAGGCTACCATAGACGTCTGGAGCCAGGACACTGATGCTTGAGCTGATATCTTCTCTATGAGGACCCTCCACTGTCTGTATACACACACACAATTATTTTTGTCCCTTTTTCCAAATGTGTCTCTCCCCCTATCAAATACATTTTCTCTCTTTTTTTCTCAGACATGATGTTTACAGTGTGAGCCCCGGTCACTTATGATAGGAATCATTCCATCAACATAATGGCTAAATGACACGCACACGACTGTTACTGTCACAGACACCACACAGAGGCAGGATATTGTCCCCCACATGTGTATGTATAGGGTGGGGTTTTTTGTTCTAATTTTGATTTGTTTTTCTTGTTTTACCCTTCTTAAGCTGAACTGAATCTTCAAAATCTTCCAACACACCAGTAATTTCTGTGTCACCCATTTTTTTTCTGTATTTTTATCTCTTCATTATTCTTACATTCTGGTTTCACCTCCACTGGCTAGAAAAAAAAATCCCCTTTGCAGTCTGGGTGGTCTTTACGCACACATGCACACGCAAGCGTGCTCACACACTCCTTGGTTTTCCTCTGTCTGGTAATGCGCTAGCTGTGGTTTCCTGGCCCCAGCCAAAACACTGTTAGAAGTTCACCGCGCTGACCGCTACCACGAAGCATCACCTAAATGCTTCTCAACTCCGGTCCAACCCCAGACCTAAATACATTCTTTTCCACTTACAGTCACACTGTTCAAGTAAGAGTAAGAGGTGTAAACATAAGCACCTGACAACCTTAACTGACAGTTTGTTTAAAGGATATCACATCAGCCAGATAATGAGCATATTAGTTATTTTTAACATGATAAAATACTTGCTTTAACTATTCTATAGTCCTCTGGGAGACAGCTGACTAACTCTGTTGCTCCTGGCTAACATTTGTGACAGATGAGTTACGTACTATGCCACTGTGAAACCATTCTCTTATGACGAGCTGACTTATTTACATAGGTCCCCAAACTACTGTGCTATACACGGTGTTCTCAAGTTCAGTCACATTAACGTGCATTCATGCACACTTACGCAGACGCACACCCTTGGGCAATGTCTTTCCTTCCTAATCTAATATCAAAGAGAACGTCTTTCAAAGCATCTCACATAACAGCTCATCTTAAGCATTGCCCACGGAAACGATTATTGCCATAAATCTCAACCCACTCTGCTGTGAGCAGCTCAGAGCATCTTTGCCTCCCAGCGGTTAAATTCTTTTGCAGAGTCAACCTGTATTCATCTTAGTGTTATGATAAAAAAAAATTCTTGATTAAAATTTAATTATGTTTATACCTGTATGCAGTGGGGTCATCCAAGTGTGTAAATAAACACTAGAAAATCGAGTGAATCATTCCTTGCCTGGATTGCCCTCTCAGTCACCATAGCATCTACATTTCGGCTCACTTTGAAGAGCTCTCCAATGACATGGCTGAATGATGTCATATACTTTCACAGCATTGTGTGGATGTGGTTTATAATGTGGACTGTTCCCAAGCAAATCCCTGTGACCCCGGCAGCCTACAGTATGTGCTTGGAGGCTAATCCAGGGTACACAGCACAGCGGGGTGCGCTGGACAGTTCGGCAGATCCTGATGGGGATTGGACTGCCCCAGCACTGTTGTAACCTTTTATGCTCAAGGATGTAATGAGAAACTGCAGCCTGCTGTGCTGGCTTTTTTTTTTTTGGTTTATGTGTATTCATACATATGGGCTGTGAGAAGATGTTATTTTGTTTGTGCCTGATGATTTTTATCAGCAAGGCAGAAGAAACATTTTTCTGTGCATTATCTTAATTTGCTGCGGTATCTCTCCTGCTGTTCCACATTCCCTTCTTCTCTCCTCTACAAGTAATGTGTGCAACTGTGTGTGGGCGTGTGCGGTTGGTCGCTGAGTTTATTTATCTTATTCTAAATCAACCCTCAAACTCACTAATTGGTACAGTTCCACTGTTAGGTAACGAGGGGAAATGAACAATTAAGCTTGTGTTTGTAGGGAATGATGTGTGTTTGTGTGTATATCTATGTGTTTGTGTGTGGCTGTGGCGCAGCACTT
Source organism: Etroplus canarensis (assembly GCA_015106775.1). Lineage (NCBI taxonomy): Eukaryota > Metazoa > Chordata > Actinopteri > Cichliformes > Cichlidae > Etroplus > Etroplus canarensis. Next base: position 24,446 of record VUQH01005407.1, on the reverse strand, counting down.
AAGGGGAGTGTAGATTTCCAACAAGGGACTCTCAGGTCATCACTGTTTTTATTTTAGAGGAGGACTGAGAGGCTCAACACTCTCCCTTTAAGAGCCTGCCTTGGGTGTGTACATGTGCTGATTTAGCTCTGTGACATAAGCCATGGTTGGGCCAACAGCCTGATGTTCTCATAGGTAGAGTGATTCCTGGATGCAGTTAGAAAATATATTTCACCACCATAAACTCTCCATGTGTTTTAACTTTCAAATGAACACAGTGAGATTTGGCCGCCACAGGCTCCCATGACAGCAGAAGAGTCAGGCATCAGTCAAGCAGAGTTCTTTTATGTGCTTCCTTTAAAGTTGTTTGCTACATAAACTGTTGATCTTTCTTCCCTCCTCCTGAATTCTGCTCCTCCACTCTTGAAATACTTGCAGAACCCCCAGTGAGAACTTCTCTATCACACCGTATTTCCTGGATTTGACTTCTATCACTTTAGTATCGGTTATCACGAAGTGTCTGTAATCTGTCCTCTGAGGTCTTACGCAGTAAAGCAATTTGAAAGATCTGGCTTTAAGCCACAGCAGGGTGGTGTAAGAAATAGTCTTTTACATGATACATCTCTAGAACTTCTTATTACCCTCAAAGTTGATGGTAATTAAGCTTTTCATTGTATTTACAGCATTTGCCATGTGCTTTAGCCAACACATACAAATCATTTAGAAAAATGATACTTTTCTTGAGTGTTTGGAAAAAAAATCCCACAAAGGAGTAATTTTGTCAAGTTATTACAAAAATAATTAAATCACCTTTTTCCAGGACTCGTGGCAACTGTTTTCATCTTCTTAACCATTATGATTTTATCATAGTGCACTGTGATGCAGAGTAGTTGTAAAAACTGATCCTTATTCAAACACACAAATACATGCTTGTGTCAAGTCCTTGCAGCTCATATACTTGCTTATATACACATACACAAACACACTAACAAACATGTACACAAAGACGCAGCATACACATGCTGCAAACACACACACACACACACACTCATGGCATGTCTCCAGTTGGTGCTCAGAAACCTGAGACTGAAAGCGGTCCAGTTATTTTGCCATAGTGTCCACACTCTCACTCTTACATGCACATGTTCCCGCTTGGCCCTGTCCATTTTTATCTACATGTGGGCTATGCCAGTGCCTACTGGTCACACATTCAACCAACAGTTGCCCACTGCTCTATTTTTAAAAAATGTTGAAATACCAGCTACATTTCAACAGAATTAATTCACTTTTCAAACAACACTGAAACAAATAGGCACCCAACCATGATGAATGAGAGAAGACATAAGGAGGATTGGACGTCAAGGTTAGGACTCTCAATGAGATACAAAGTGATAACACAAGGAAAATTATTAAGGTCAACATACAGTGAAGCGGCCTTTGGTGGAAAGGTTAAAAGGTTTAATAACAACACAGCCAGAAAGACCTTTTTAATTATAACAGTGATGTGTTACTCACAGGTATGTGGTGAGAGGGCTGAGGTTGGTTGGCACAGATGATAGTCCCATCTCTGAGCAGTCAACCATGATAAAGATCCCATCTTCTTCACAGTGGCACGGAGATGGGCACATTGTTGCCACCGTACTCTGCCTGTCCTGGATCCGTCCATACCCCCACACTCCAGGGGCGGACCCCCAGACTCCTCCAGTCACACAGAGAAGCAGAAACACAAGAGGCATGCCTGACTGACCACCTGTCTGCATCTACACCTGTAGGGTTTTCCGTCTTGTCACACTGTCTTTTATCTTCTGTAGTGTCTTAAGATGCAGTGTTGATTCTCTTTTAAATACTCCCTTTCCCTTTTTTCCAATGCTCCTTACTGCCTTTTTCTTCCCTGCAGGCTGTCCACACTGTAAATCTGTCTTGTCACAAGATTGACCTATTCATTTCTCTTTATCTACCTATCGCTCTGTCACTCCTTCATTCCAGTTGGATCAACTTTGCTCTGACTTCTTTCCCCTTTTGTCTGTCTTCCCTCAGACTCTGGCCTTGCCTTTTCACCGTCTTTCTCCCCCCAAACACGTTCACGTTTTCTCCCCCTCTCTCCCTGTCTCTTTCTCTCCTCTCCTTGTATATATCTCTTGCTCTCCCTGTCTCTCTCTCCTTACCTATTGTAGAAGGAGCGCATGAGTTGTGAATGAGCTATGCTCATTGGACCACAATTTAGGGATGGGCTGAAGCATCTCCGGAAAGTGGGAGGGGCCCGCGATTCTCAAACTCTTCCCTCTCGTTCTCCCTCTCTTCTTTTTCCCTGTTTTCTTAGCCTTGAAGCTCAATCTGAGAAGACGGGGTGAGTGTGCAGTTTGAAGAAGGAAAAAAGGGAAGGAGAGGGTATTGCAGTACAGCACAGTGATGTGAGATGAGATTGCTCATGAGGCCTTATGAACCCCTTGTGAATGAGACTTCAGAGAAAATGGACAGTGTTTTCAGCTAAAAAAGAGATGAGTGGGGACAAATAAATAATGGAGAGTCAAAATAAAGAAGGCAGAGTGTTTTTGGCTGTATGAGAGAGGTCAGAGTATTGTGACGGCCCATATGGAAAAGAATTTTAAAAATACATATTAGTGTAAATCAAGTGAGCATAATGTTTTATGATAACTTTAAAATAACTCATATTTAATCATATTCATCCAAATTTTTGCTTGGAAAAATGTGAAAGATGGCACTTACATATGTAAACCATAACTTGACACATGTAAGTCAAGACATACAAAAGATGAACATTTTCTTGGAAGTGAAGGGGAAATTCATATGCATTTATGTCTTCTTTCCCCCCAGTGGCTTTGAAGTGACTGGAGGAAATTGGAATTCTGACACTTCTTCACCCCTCAGTGCCCAGAAAGAGCAAAATCCAGTGTCTTGTAAGTCACACCTTCTCAAATTTCTGTTGCTGGAATGTTGCGATCACACACTCAGAAACGCTTGCATGCAATCATGCACACATGCACATGCTTGCACATTGATAAATTACATATTATGAGTGACCATTGCAAAGGAACTCATATATCCATTGATATATGACTAAAGAGAGGGAAGAGTTTACAATTGTCAAAGAAGTGTGAGTTAGTATCACCCTCTATCCATCTATTTTTCACAGTCTACCCATGCTCACTCACAGTTTTACCACTGTATCTTGACAAAAGTTGAATCCAGCCTCACTTTGTTTTATTATAACACATAATTCTTCTTGTTACACAACTAAGCTTTTACACACCTTGCACCTATAAATACAGAATGTTACATAAGAGCCTGAAGATGCAATCTATAATAATAACATTTAAAGAAAAAAAAAACTGGCTTGCTGTTCAAAACAGCACAAATTTTTTCATTTTGCTAAATTTCAGGCATGTCTTCCAGCACAAATCTAGTAGTAGTCTAGTACTAATCTGCAAGAAACTGCAGAAGAGAAAGAAAAAAGTATTCCAATAGGTAAATACTACAACAAAACACTGCACTGATTATTCCTATTAGCTCCAGTTTTCATCTTTTACTTCAAGGGATCACATGGTCGTGCTCTATTTGAGAAAATTAACCACTTGTGATTATAAAATATGCTAATAAAAAATTGGTCGATTAAATCAAAATGCATCGTAGTCAATGTGGAAACCAAAGCTGCTTCTCGATTATTGGAAAACTGAGGCTTTAGAAAGTGATGCTTTCATTTGGCAGGATTTGGCCAAATCCTAAAAGGATTTGAAAACTCATTCATGAAAAATAGACACAAAATCGATGCACAGCATGGTATTTAATATAAAAAAACAATTAAAAACGACATATTTTGTCTACCCCTCTGGCCTGTCTGTCTCTCTGTAGGTCTATCCATCTTTGCCTTTCTCTGTCTTTCTTCCGCCACTATCCTCTGTAGGCTGAATAGTTTCTCATTAATTAATTAACATTCCTATGCCACTGTGTTTTCTGAGAGGCCTTTGTTATAGCCCCACAAAAACTCTTTCAGAGCTGTTCTTCACAATGTCTCTCTCTCTCTGTGTTGCCCGCACTCTCTCTCGTGCTCTCTATCTCTCTTCTCTCTTTTCTACTTCTTTGTAGTGGAAAGCGTGTTGTTGCTGTCTATTGTCAGTTTGACAATGTTGCGTGAGTTACTACAAAGTTGTTTTTTTCTTCAGTACCTCAAATGCTCATATGCAGACTGTTCACAGGCACACCTTGCGTGATCATACAGTACACTCACATACAGTCATTCCCATGGACGCGCATGCGTGTGTACGTGCACAAAACATGCACAAATGCTCTTCATACACCTGCAAACTTCTCCACTCCCTGAGCTCTCCACCTCTCCCATTTTTTGCGCACTGAGCTCTGTCATCTTTTTAAGTGCTCTTTAATTGTCTGGCCTCAGGGGAGCCCTAAAACACACATAGTGTAAAAACCTGCATGTCTGGTCTCCTGCCTGTCTCAGTATCCTTCTCTGATTGTCTTTCTCTATTAAGGGTCTCTTTTTATCTCATTTTTTTTCAGCTTCCCTTTGGTCACAAATAACAGAAAATCATGCATGGTGTGATTACCTGTTGAAAATAGTGTGCTACACATTTCTTCAAATTGCACCTGTTCTGACAGTTTAAATGTATTTGTGCAAGTTTAAATGTGAATCATTGTAGTACAGTTTTTTGTGTATTAACAGATTTCATTTGGCAGAAAGGAGACAGAATTCTTTGAAAGCAATTACTAAAGTGGTTAATTGGAATAAAGGTATACAATATGTTGGCACAAGGCTAATAATACTCTGTTCAATACAGTTCAGGAAGAAATGTTAGTTTTTTTCTTGTAACAGTTGTTGACTCACAAGGTGATATATTGATATTGCTTCAGCAAAAGGTCCCTCGTTTGATTGCAGGTGGAGTTGAGAGGGGCTTGTGTTCCCCACCTGGAATCAAATCAGGCATAAAACTTCTGCCAAGTTACCAATGCAGATTAATCTGCTGTGGTGACCCCTTGGTGAAAACACAAAGGAGCAGTTGAAAATACATTTTCTTCAGCAAGTAAATGTAGGTAACTATAGATCTGCAAGACCCAGAATTACAACATTTGTGTGAACCAAGATAGTTGCTGTTTTTTGTTTCCACACACCTATTGTTAGTGTGCTGTTCTCTGAAAGAGAACAAGTCCAGGACCTTTCATGTTGATTCTGAAAGGTTTCTGGTATTTCAAAAATTGTTCCAAGTTTAACTAGCTCCTCGTGGTTGCTAAATGTATATCCCCCGATGCATTTGTTTTTTGTTTTGTTTTCTCTTTCTTTTTTCCTGTGCAAATTGGATGATTAAGAACCAAAGTATGCATCCATATGGCAATGGTGGAAAACACGACATGGTGTCACCGTAAAAGAATGTGATCCCACAATCAAGAGTTGTCATAGAGATGCAGCTAAAAATGTAAAAGGTTTTATAAATAATGCCACCTAGTAGCAAACACAGATTTTCAGATTGGCTGAAAATCAAAGTAGTTCCAGATCTCATGGAGATTTCTCACTGTGCGAAAATTCAAAATTCTGTTTCAAATTATTTTTGCACTTTCACAATTACACAAAGGATTTGTGGCAGTGTAGGTGGTGCTGAAGATTCCATCATGTCCTCACTCTTTAGGAATATAATTAATCTGCATTAGCCCAGCAGTTTTTCTGATCCTAAGATGTTCCAAAAAGGTTTGGATGCTGTGTAAAATATAGGTAAAAACACAATGCAATTATCTGCAAATCTCATAAACCAATATTGTGTTTACAAAAAAACAGAGAAAATGTATCAAATGTTGAAAGTGAGACATGTTACTGTTTCATGAAAGATACAAGCTCATCTTGAATTTGATTGCAGCAACATATTACAAAAAAGTTGAAACAAGGGCCACGTTTACCACAGCGTAGCATCCCCTCTGCTTGGAAACTGAGCAAACCAAGTGCTGGACCTTTGGGAAAGGAATGTTGACCCATTCTTGCCTAATAAAGGATTCTACTTGCTCAGAAGTCCTGGGTCTTCTTTTAGGTATTTTGTGTTTCATAATACGCCAAATGTTTTCAGCTGGTAAAAGATCTTGACTGCAGGCAGGCCAGTCCAGCACTTGGACTCTTCTGCTATGAAGCCATGTTGTTGTAATAGCAATATGTGGTTTAGCATTGCCTTGCTGAAGTTTGCAAGGCCTTTCCCGAAAAGATGTTGTCTGTTGATGAGCATACGTTCCTCTAAACCTGTATATACCTTTCAGCACTGATGGTGCCTTTCCAGATGTGCAAGTTGCCAGTACCACAGGCACTAATGCACCCTCATACCATCAGAGATGCAGGCATTTAAACTGAATGCTTATAACAAGCCGGATGGTCCTTCTCGTCTTTAGTTTGGGAGATGCGGTGTCTATGATTTCAAAAAAGAATTTCAGACTTTGATTCATCTGACCACAGAACATATTTCCATTTTGCCTCAATCCATTTTAAATGAGCTTTGTCCCAGAGAAGTCAGCTGTGTTTCTGTATCATGTCCTTTTTTGTTGCATGATGGAGCTTTAACCTGTATTTGTGGATGGCATGGTCTACTGTGTTCACAGACAATGTTTTGCTAGAAGTGTTCCTGAGTCAGCGCAGTGATTTTTATGACAAATCATGCCTGTTTGCAATGCAGTACTGCCTGAGAGCCCAAAGGTCACCAGCATCCAATATTAGTTTTCAGCCATGTCCCTTTCACACTGAGATACTTCCAGATTCTTGGACTCTTTTGATAATAGTATGTACTGTAATGTGAACTATATGTAATTATAGAATATTCAAAGTCTTTGTAATTTTATGTTGAGGAACATTATTCTGCAATTGCTGCTCAGTTTGTAGATGCAGTTTCTCTCAGACTGCTGAACCTCTGCCCATCTTTACTTCTGAGAGACTCTGCCTCTCTAAGGTGTTCTTTTGTATACCCAGTCACATTACTGGCCTGTTTCCATTTTAAATTAATTATTTGCAATGTGTTCCTCCAGGTGTTTCTTTTTAGACCAGCCTTTTGTTGCCCTTGTCCCAACTTTTTTGAGAGGTGTTGCTGCCATCAAATTCAAGTTGAGCTAGTATTTTTCATGAAACAGTAAAATGTCTCACTTTCAACGTTTAATATGTTTTCTTTGTTCTTTTGTGAATAAAATATTGGTTCATGAGATTTGTAAATGATCACATTGTGTTCTTATTTATATTTTACACAGAGTCCCAACCATTTTTGGAATTGGGGTTGCAATTCTAAAAAGATATAAAGAAAGCATAAACATGACATAAACTTTTACTTACAGAAACAGGCATTTTTTTTCTATTTTTCATCCACATGGATAGACAGCCATGTAAATGCAGATGACACCCATGTGGTCTTAATATTTGTTAATCTCCTTTGTCCAGGATTCACCTAACACCTTGGTGTATCTCTGTTTCTGTGCCTATCTACATCACACATTCAGTGTGTGATTAATCAAATGACCCAAGCCTTTGCTATATGGCCACTGTATGTTCCACTTAGGGAATAATGTGATCTGTGAGTTATTATGTACAGTTAACGTGTTAAAGATAAGGGTGGCAAATAAAATTGTGCTTAGCGTTCCGGAAAGGTTTGATCCGGCCCTGTAAAGAAAGACTAGACCAAAAATACCCACACTGCTGTTTGCACATTTGCAAACATTTTTACCCTACAAACTACTGAAAAAGCATGCATGCACTCATATTCTTCATCTTTATCTCTCACTTTTCTTTCTCACACTCACTCCCTTGCTCATACACATGCTATCAAACAGTCTGCATCAGATCAAAGCCAGTGCTCCCTGCATACTCCTCCCCCTCTCCTCTGTGCTCTGTGGGCTGTAAACACTATCCAAGCAACGGCAGCCTTGAAGACACAAAGACAAGTAACTACCTGACACCTGACACTAACTTGAGAGCACTCACCATCGTCTACCTGGGAATAAAACACACACACACACACACACACACACACACACAAACACCCACACAAAGCTACCTGAGCTTCTTGCAGCAAGAAGAGTCCATTCAGGGGGAGATCAGAGAAAGTAGCCGTGCAATTACCCCCCTACTCCCACAAAACACACACTCCATAACAGTACACCTCCTCACCCACATCCCTTGCCCTCTCGCAAGATCTCTTCCTCACCATGTCCCTGCATACCAAACACCTACCAGTGCCTTTCCAATCTAAGCCACATACCAAGAGTTGATAGAAGTGTGTTTGTGTGTGTATCTCTGCACATTTGTATGCACATTTTTAAAGCTGCTTGTGTTTGCAGTGCCTTTGTCTGTATTTGTGCATGCCTGGGCCGTTCAGAGGCAATTGAAGGCTAACTCAGGTATACACAGCGGAAGCAAGTGAGACGCCATGGGTTACCGGTGGCGGCAACCTAGGTGTGTACTGGCTTTTCATGTGAAACCACCTGAAAGCCAACAAAAGGCCCCTCTCCTTTCCTTCACCCCTCCTTTCCTCTTTTCCTCTCTCCATCTCACAGTACAAAGGAAAGGAATGAATGAAAAAAGAACAGCAGAAGAAGAGGTATGAGGTAAGGGGTCAAGGATGCATGGGTGGGGTTACGAACTGGAGAAAAGGAGCTGCTGATGAGTTACAAAACAGGGTGGTGGACCTATTTACGTTTGTTTGTATGAAATAATAACAAACCTCTTGGGATGTGCTCACTCATGGAACTCAGCAAAGCTCTGTCAAAACCTGGTGGGGCAGAGCTGATTGTTGTTTCTATAACACACTTCCAGAACATTTATGGGTTTTTTCTTCTGATAAAGTTTCTGAGTTAGTGTCTGTATAGCCTTTTTCTATGCATTCCAGGAAAATGGTATCTTTATAATAATCTACATAAATTCACTGACATCACATTTCATTGCTTTTCCTTTGCATCGCTGTCCTATGGTATAGAAGAAGGAACTTAAGACTTCTCCCTTTTCCCCCAAGGGGTCACCACAGTGGATGAATCCACATATGTGATTTGGCACAGATTTTACAACAATTGCCCTTCCTGACACAACCCTCTCATTTATCCAGGCTTGTGACCAGCACTGGGAGTACACTGGCTTGTGACCCCCAAGGCTGGGATAGTGTCTCTTTCCAATTGCAAACCAGGGACCTTTCACACGTGAGGCAAATGTGTAAGTCACTGCACTATGGAGGACACACCATCACTGTCCTCTGATGTACAAATAAAGCTTTAAAAAATTTTTGAAAATCATGAATGCTGCATTTTCTGGGCAAAAGAGGAAAGGAACTATCCATTATCAATTGTCAGTGCACATAACATAGGTTACTTGGTTATTGCATCAACAATAATAAGTTTCCCGTGTCGTGTAGTGGTTTACACATTTGCTTAACATGCAAAAGGTCTCTGCTTTGATTTCAGGTGGGGGACACAAGCCCCGTCAGGAAGGGCATCTGGCTTAAAGATTTTGCTAAATAACCAAAGCGGATTAAGCCACTGAGGCTACCTCCTGGGGAAAACAAGGGAACAGATTTAGATACATTGCATCAGTAATAAAATGGTAAAAAAAACTGTAGCTGCACTCGTGGCGCAGCTGCTGACGTCTTAGGAAAAAAATCCCTTTACCAAGAAAAGGTAACCTATAAATGTCATGTCTGAACGTGAACTGAACCCAAACACAGGACGCAGGAGTAAGTTTAAAGTTCTTTATTGACGCTTCAGGCCGCTCGCTGGAGAGAGAAGGCAGGTTAGATCCGACAGGGTTTCTCAGCAGCGGAATGGAGATCATGAGCTCAGCCAGCGCTCGGAGAGATTCGGTGGCGAACGAAGACAGCAACATCTCGGGAAGGAGAGTGACTGCAGCGAAGAGCACACAATGAACTGGCGACGAGCAGCGCTCGCCGCCTGACTTAAGAATGGCTCTCCAGAGCGCAGGGTGGATTAGTGTCAGGTGTGACAGCTCTGGACTCCCAGGTGAGTCCCGTTGGTAATTGGGTCAGACTGCCACACCTCCTGGAGAGTGATAGCGAGAGAGAGAGCGAGGGGGGGAGAGAAGACAGATGCAAACAAAACAAACATAGAACATGTGACAGGCTGACCAGGAGGCGGTCATGACAGTACCCCCCCTTAACAGGAGCCTCCCGGCGACCTGCCAGGCTTGTCTGGGTGTCTGCGATGGAATTTCTTCACTAAAGAAGGGTCCAAAATAGCAGATTTGGGGCACCCAAGAACGCTCTTCGGGGCCGTATCCTTTCCAATCCACCAGATATTGGAAGCCACCCCAGCGCCTCACGTCCAGCAATCTACGCACCATGTAAGCTGGCTTGCCATCGATGACCCGGGAGGGTGGAGGGGAGCCGGACGGAGGGCACAACGGGCTGGACTGGACTGGCTTAATCTGTGACACATGGAAAACATTGTGAATTCTCATGCTTTTGGGAAGGAGGAGGCGTACAGTAACAGGATTTAATATTGCTTGAATGGTGAATGGTCCAATGTAGCTGGGGGAAAGCTTTTTAGACTCAGCGCGAAGCTGGATGTAATGGGTAGATAGATAGACCTTCTGACCTGCTGAGTAGGTGGGAGCCAGTTGCCTGTGTTTGTCAGCCTGTCGTTTGTTCTGTACCTTAGACTGGAGGAGGGCTGCCTTGGCGGACTTCCAGAGGCGACGACAGCGACGGAGATGGAGCTAGACGGAGGGTACAGAGAGTTCCTCCTCTTGGGAAGGAAAAAGCGGCAACTGATATCCCAGAGAGACTTCGAAGGGGGATAAACCGGTGGCAGACGAGGTGAGGGAATTATGCGCGTACTCCGCCCAGGGAAGATGGGTGCTCCAGGTAGATTGGTTTTCAGCCACCAGACAGCGAAGCGCTGCCTCCAACTACTGGTTAAGCCTCTCTGCCTGCCTGTTAGTCTGTGGATGAAAACCCGAGGAGAGCCCAGAGCAGAGCAGAACTCCTTCCACACTCGAGAGACGAACTGGGGACCTCGGTTAGAGACAATGTCCAGTGGAATACCATGGAGACAGAAGACATGTTCGGTGATGAGCTGGGTGGTTTCCAAAGCCATGGGCAGTGTGGGCAGGGCGATGAAGTGAGCTGCTTTAGAGAACTGATCAATGATAGTGAGGATGACGGTGTTACCTGAGGATGGTGGTAACCCAGTGATGAAGTCCATGGCGATGTGGGACCAAGGCTGTCCAGGCGTGGGGAGTGGTCGAAGCTCTCTGGCCGAGGGAGAAGAGGAGGTTTTGCTCCGGGCACAGACCGGGCAGGCGGCGATGTATTCACGCACATCTCGGATGAGAGTGGGCCACCAGAACAGACACTGGAGAAAGGAGGCTGTGCGAGAGCTGCCTGGGTGGCAGGTGAACTTGGCTGTGTGTCCCCAGTGGATGACTTTGCCTCGGACTGCCATGGGAATGAAGAGCCGGTTGGGAGGCCCGGTGCCTGGATCTGGTTCATTCTGCTGAACGTTACGCACGAGTGTCTTTATCTCCCAGGTGAGCGAGCCAACGATGCAGGAGGGAGGCAGGATGGTCTCACTGTCAGAAGAGTCAGAGGGGGAGAACTGGCAAGAGAGCACGTCCGGCTTAATATTGCGAGACCCAGGCCGGTAAGTAATACAGAAATCGAAACGAGTAAAGAATAGCGCCCACCTGGCTTGGCGTGAGTTGAGCCTTTTTGCAGTTCGGAGATAAGCGAGGTTCTTGTGATCAGTCCAGATCAGGACGGGGTGCTCCGTGCCCTCAAGCCAGTGTCTCCATTCCTCCAAAGCCAGTTTGATGGCTAGCAGCTCTTTGTCGCCAACAGAATCGTTCCTTTCTGCGGGAGAGAGACGGCGAGAAAAGAAGGCACAGGGATGCATTTTGCCATCTACCTTCTGGGAGAGTACTGCGCCCACGCCAGTGTCAGAGGCATCCACCTCCACGATGAAGGGTTGAGAGAGGTCCGGCTGGGAGAGGACAGGCGCGGTGGTGAAGAGATGTTTGAGGCGCTCGAAGGCCCACTGAGCCACGTTGGTCCACTGGAAAGTCCGCTTGGTGGAGGTGAGAGAGGTGAGAGGCAAAACAACCTTACTCAAGTCCCTGATGAAGCGTCTATATAAATTAACAACCCCAGGAACTGTTGTAACTGTTTGCGGGATCCAGTCGACCACCGCCTTAATCTTGGCGGGGTTGGCTTTAACCTGTCCCTGCTCAATAATTAAACCCAGAAAGGAGGTCTTCTCCACATGAAATTCACACTTCTCACCTTTGACAAAGAGATGGTTCTCGAGCAGCTGCTGGAGGACTAGGCGGACGTGCTGCTGGTGTTCAGTGAGATTGCGGGAGAAGATGAGGATATTGTTGAGATAAACGAAGACGAAACGGTGGAGGAAATCCCGGAGGATGTTGTTCACCATGGCTTGGAAGACAGCAGGGGCGTTAGTGAGGCCGAAAGGCATGACCAGATATTTGAAGTGCCCCAGTGGGGTGTTGAATGCTGTTTTCCACTCATCCCCCTCCCGGATGTGCACGAGATGGTGAGCGTTGCCAAGATCCAGTTTTGAGAAGATGGTGGCTCCCTGTAAGACCTCAAATGCAGAAGACAGCAGTGGTAAAGGGTATTTATTACGCACCGTGATTTGGTTAAGGCCACGATAGTCTATGCAGGGGCAAAGGGAGCCATCCTTTTTCCCCACGAAGAAGAATCCCACGCCCACAGGAGAGGATGAGGGTTGGATGATGCCTGCTGCCAGGGAGTCGTGAATGTATTTTTCCATACCTTCTCTTTCTGGTTTAGACAGGCTGTAGAGACGGCTGGATGGAAGAGGGGCACCTGGTAGCAGGTCTATGGCGCAGTCGTACGGGTGGTGAGGTGGCAGGGAGAGAGCTAAGTCCTTACGGAAGACTGCTTCCAATTCATGGTAAACGGGAGGAATGTGAGAGAGGTCCGGCGGCTCCCGAGGAACAGGCGTCTGAGGGAGAGAGGGAGGAGAGGCAGAACGCAAGCAGTTCTGATGGCAGAGGGAGCCCCAGCCGGTTAGTTTATTCTCAGTCCAGTTAATCACAGGGTTATGCTTTTGCAGCCACGGATAGCCTAGCACCAAAGGTGTTTGAGGAGCTTTGAACAGATACAGGACAATGTGTTCTTGGTGATTACCTGAGAGCTGCAGCGGTACAGGTGCGGTGTGGTGAGTAACCCGAGCCAGGGGGGCCCCGTTGAGAGCCAGGATCCGGAGAGGTTCAGCTAGAGCATCAAGAAGCAGGGAGAGAGCTTTCGCCAGGGCGATGTCCACAAAGTTCTGTTCAGCCCCAGAATCGAGAAGGGCCTGGAGAGAAGACTGGTTGCCCGCTTCCCCCAGTTTGGCATTAATCATGAGGCGCGGAAGAGCAGAGTTAGTTGCCCCTAGGCCCGTCAGTGTCCCCACACCAACTGACGGACCGAATCTTTTTGCCGCCGCCGACAAGTGTTGACTCTATGGCCCCTTAGCCCACAATATAGGCATTTACCTGCCACGATTCTCCGGCTGCGTTCCTCTGGAGAGACGAGACCTTCCCAGCTGCATGGGCTCGCTCTCACAGGAAGCCTCAGGCTCAGCCTCCCCAGATACGGCTCCAAGATCCGGAGAGGAGGGGCGGCGGTTCACCGAGCCACGCGGTCTGCTGCTGCGCAGGGGGCAATTTTCCCGCAGATAGTCGTCCACACGAGTGCACAGCGACACTAATTCCTCCAGCGTGGCAGGTAGCTCTCTCACCGCCAACTCTCTGCAGGGTCTCACTTAATCCATTCAGGAAAACTCCACGGAGCGCGCCCACCTCCCAGCTAGTCTCTTCTATAAGAATCCAAAAGTCTATAGCATAGTCAGACACTCTCTGGCTGCCCTGGCGGAGGGAGAGGAGGCAGTGAGCGGAGGCGTCAGCACTTGCGCCCTGAATAAACACAGTTTTGAATTTTGTGATGAACTCAGAGTAAGTAATCTCATCATGTGAGTTCATCACGGCCTGACCCCACTGAAGGGCTCTTCCTGAGAACAGATTCATCATAAACGCTATTCTAGCGCCGTCAGAAGCATATGTTCGGTGAAGCTGGCTAAAAACCAGCTTGCACTAAATCAGGAAGCCCTTAGCTTTGGTAGACTCACCAGCGAAGCTCTCGGGGGTAGGCAGCGCTCGCTCCGGCGGATCCGGAGGCGAGGGAGGCAGTCCCGGTCCGGGCTGCGGGTGCGGCAGAGGAGGCAGCAATCGCAGGTGAGACTCGCAGGTGTGGACCATTCCACCCAGTTCAGCGAGAGTCTGAGAGAACTGGTCCTGCTTAGAGGCGAGAGACTGAAGCACCCGCCCGTGTTCCTCCAGAGCTGAATTCAGCCGCTGGAGAGGACTGGCGTCCGCTGGGTTCACTTGATGGCCAGTTCGTTCTGTCATGTCTGAACGTGAACTGAAGCCAAACGCAGGACGCAGGAGTAAGAGTTTAAAGTTCTTTATTGACGCTTCAGGCCGCTCGCTGGAGAGAGAAGGCAGGTTAGATCCGACAGGGTTTCTCAGCGGCGGAATGGAGCTCATGAGCTCAGCCAGAGCTCGGAGAGATTCGGTGGCGAACGAAGACAGCAGCATCTCGGGAAGGAGAGCGACTGCAGCGAAGAGCACACAGCGAACTGGCGACGAGCAGCGCTCGCCGCCTGACTTAAGAATGGCTCTCCAGAGCGCAGGGTGGATTA
>VUQH01005397.1:0-11325 GCA_015106775.1 Etroplus canarensis | reverse complement strand
ACCCAACCTAGAAATGAACATGGATACCACAGTCTGCCCTGCACCGGTGCAACATTCATCACTGTCAACTCTACCACAGTAAGAGCATGCTAAACTGGTCAGTTTATAATATAACTTCAGCAACACATCATGAACAGATCCACTGTCTGATTAAAAAAGTCTAACTAATTAGGACACTACATGCAGGCTTTATATTTCCAATTGATCAAATATCTCATGCTGAGCAGTTCTTACCTTTGGAAAGAAGCTCTCATCTTCCTCTCCTGTCTTCTCTTTCTTAGATCTTTCTCTATCTCAAAGAGTGTCGCATATTAACTTTTTTGTCCCTGGGAAATACAGCCGCTGTACCTTTAGCTGGCAGGTACATTGTGTGCCAAACTACACAGAAAAAGAAACACTCACCTAACAGTTTTTTTTTTTTTCGAATTTAAACTGCCTATCACATTTTAGCAGTCATTAATTGAAGGTGCGACATTATCATTCCAGCCTACTTTAACCCCTAGATGCATCCCACAGACACAGAAAACTAATTACAGCAAATAAGCATTAAGAATACAGAATTTTTCTCACCAAAATGGGGAATAGAAGTCTTGAACCAGCCGTAACCACATGGTAAGAAATCTTATTTAAGGGATAATTACAGTAAAAATATTCCAAACACACAGTCGAGATCCAGTTCAGCGGCCTCAAATACTGGGGGTGAACTACTCATGTTTCTGTTCACCTGTTGAATATATTTCTCATATCCACAGACTTTTAGCTTTATTTTATGCTGCTACCAACACCTTAGAAAAATATATAACTTTTAAGCTGCTAAATGCTCCACTTCATCAGAAAGTTGCTGTTGGATCTGTGGGAGGTGGGTTTTAGAGGTTTTTCTCTGAGGCTGATGATGCTGTAAATATGACCTAAAACAGTGATGTTATATACAGTTAGGTTCATAAGTTTTGGAACAGTTGACTCTGACACCACCATAGTGGATTTTAAATCAAAATGCGATTGAAGTGCAGATGTTCAGCTTTAATCCAAAAATATTTCATTTACTCTTTGGGAATGTTTAGGAATTACAGCAATTTTTAGACAAACTGTAGTTTCCCAATTTCAGATTTTCATAAGTAATGGGACAACTGACTGACAGAAAGTTTCATGGCCAGGCCGAACAAACTAACATCATTTTAAATCTGATTAAATATTGTTTTTCATAATGCCATACCTGTACAGCAGCTGCCTTTAGTTGCTGCTTGTTTGTGGGTCTCTCTGCCTTCAGTTTTGTCTTTAGAAACTGAAAAGCGGCACTGTTGGTTTGAGTTTTGGTTACTGACTTAGCCACTGAAGAATATCCCATTTCTTCAAGGGCTATGTTCACACTGCAGGTCTTAAAGCTCAACTTTGAGTTTTTGTCGAGATCTGATTATTTTGTGTGGTTTTTCACATTATCATTTAAATGCGACTGTCATCAGAATAATCGGATACCTATCTGATTTAGGACCACAAATCAGATTTGGGCAGTCCAGACTGTCATAAAAAATCAGATATGTCATATGGACAAAAAAGTCAGACTAGGGCCACTTTTGCCTGCAATGCGAACGTGGCCTTAGGTTGCTTTTACAGTGTGTTTTGGGCAAATATCCATTTGCAATGCAAAGCACCATCCTATCCTTTTTGCAGCATTTGGCTGAATCTGAGCAGATAATATAGCCCTGTACGCTTCAGATTTCCATCCTGTTGCTTCTACCAACAGTCACATCATCAATCAACACAGAGAAAGAAAGCCTTCTTCATGTTTTTGTTATCATTATGGTACAATTAATCTTGGTTTCATCTGTCCATAGAACTTTCTTCCAGGACAGAGCAGGCTGTCTTCAATGTTTTCTTGCAAAATCTAATCTGGCCTTCCTGTCCTTGAGTGTAATCAGTGGTTTGCACCTTGTTATAAACTCTGTATTTACATTCGTGAAGGCATCTCTTGATTGAAGACTGACAGTAATACATCTACCTTCTTGATAGTGTTCTTGACTTGGGTATGTGTTGAAGTTGTTTTCTTTACCAAGGAAAGAATTCTGCAATTATCCACTTTAGTTATCTTGGTGGTCTTCCAGGTGTTTTGGTATTCCAGAGCTGGCCAATGCATTCTTTTGTTTTAATAATGTTTCAGATTGTTGTTCTGGCCACTCCTAAAGTTTGTGCTATCTCTCTGATAGGTATAATTTGTTTTTTCAGCCTAATGATGGCCTCCTTCACTTGCACTGACATCTCTTTGGACCTCATATTGAAAGTGTCAGTGAACAGCAATCAAATGCAAGTTCAACAGTTGAAGTTAACTCCAGATCTTTTATCTGCTTAGTTTGTCGCAAAATGAAATTATGAGCGAATAGACCTCACCTGGCCATGAATCCACTTGTCAGTTAATTGTCTCATTACTTTTGAACCTCTAAAAAAGTGGGACTGTGTATAAAAATGGCTGTAATTCCCAAACAGTTAATGCTATTCTTTTGTCAAACCCTTTGAATTAAAGCTGGAAGTCTGCAATATGATCAGATTTTGACTGTTTGATTTAAAATCCACCAATGGTGGTGTACATAGGTAAAATTATAAAAATTAATACCTGTCTAAAAATCTATGGACCTAAGTCTATTGTAAAATCAAAACTATAGTCTATAGTCCCTGGTGGTGCAATCCTTGGTTGGCAGTCATTTTTCATGTTTAAATCATATCATTAATAATGAATTTTTGGGTATAAATTTGCGTAAATTTACCATTCTGTATTAAATCTGAATATATCCAGATGATATCCATTATTCTGGTGATGACTTCAATGATATTGCTTTGCAATAATTGTGGGCTACGCATCTGAAATTTGCTCTCCAAGTTTTTTTTTCAATTCACATCAAAGTATCTTGAAGTCAAACAATCACCTGATGCATTATATCACTGAACCTGCCACCAACAAAATGCTGAATGATTATAGGATGTGGTGTCACAGAATGTAAACAGGCTTACCTCTGTGTTGCACCATGGACCAAACATGAACATGAGAAACATGGAATAGTTTAGTGATTTGCCATTTATTACCTTTGGCTTTTCTCCCTAATTTTACACGCATAGACACACACACACACACCACTGGTCTGACTGAAATTTTTGTGATAATGCTCCTTCTGAATCACCACATCAGTTAACCGATATGCTTCTAAAATTATGAAAATTCACAGTTATGCTAACAGTCCTTTTTCTCTCCTAGAGCCCAAGTGTTGCTTCTGACTCATACTAATGCCTTTGTACTACTTTGTCACACACACACACACACACACACCGCGCAGCTCTCACTTCCTTGTCACTGGCCCTGAATGCCTTTGCTACTCCGCTTATGCAGCAGGCACCAAAACGGACACCTGTCATCAGTCAGCAGGCCCCTGTGCCCACTGTTGCCCCCTGTGGATACTTATAGCCCACTGCAATTATGTTGCTCCATTAGTCATCCTACGCATGCAGTGATGGGCTGCTGGCTATACTTATCCACTGTCATGGTCACTCTTATGCAAATGAGAGATTTTACAGACTGATGTGTCCGCAGCGTGTAGCTGGCAACAAACAAAGAATAGATTAACATAAAGTACACAGATGTGATTCTGACTTGTGCTTTTGACAAAGTTTAGAGTTACCTCTGCTTGTCATGTCAGATACATTTCCCGTATAAGGTTAAAGCTGGTGTTTACAAAAGTATCAGGTCAGAGCTCTTACTCATTAAATTCAGGTGTTTCATTCAGTCCCATTGCCACAGGTGTATAAAATCAAGCACCTAGCCATGCAACCTGCCGTTACAATCATTTGCGAAAGAATAGGTCATTCTACAAAGCTCACTGAATTTAAGCGTGGTAGTAAGATGCCACCGTCAGTTTGTGAAATTTCTTCTGTCCTAGATTTTACCATGTGGCATTATTGCAAAGTGAAAGTATTTAGGAACCACAGCAACTCAGCCACAAAGTGACAGACCATGTAAAGGAGCATAGTGCTTAAAAATTGCTAACGTTCTGCTGACTCACTGCAACTGCAGAGTTTCAAACCTCCTCTGGCACTGACTTCAGCACAAAAACTGTGCACTGGGAGCTTTGTGGCTTGGGCTTCCATGGCCAAGCAGCTGGATGCAAATCTTACATCACCAAACTGAATGCCAAGCATTGGATGGAATAGAGTAAAGCACGCTGCCATTGGCCACTTTTTTTCTGCAACTGGCCTGAGCCCCTTATTCCAGTGATGAGAAATCTTAATTCTTCAGACATTTTGGGCAGTTCTACTCTTCCAAATTTCTGGGAAGAGTTTAGGAAATGCCGTCTTCTGTTCCAGCATGACTGTGCCCCCGTGCACAAAGCAAGGTCCATAAAGGCATGGTTGGATGAGTTTAGCGTGGAAGAACTTGACTAGCCTGCACAGAGCCCTGATCTCAACTCGACACCTTTTAGAATGAACTAGAGTTTGCGAATCACTGATTTAGCCAAAGATGCAACCTCTCTCTTACCTCTTAACCTCTCAAAGCAACCTGAGTAGGTCTGAAATGTTATCCATTTGCGCCTGTGTAATTTATATCACACATTTCATTATCTTATTACATTTTATTGATCATTTTATTACCTCCACCAGGAACTTGGCCAAACTTAGTAGTAATTAGCTTTTGATTTTTTGTTTTTTTTAAGGATTCTTTGATATTGTGAGATGGACAAATTTTGGTAACATTAACAAAACTTCTCAAATTTTCTGGAATTCAAATTATGAAAATTGAGCACATATGAAACTGTGGGAAAGTAACTAATAGGGGTAGAAAGTTTCAACTAATACAAACTGGTTGTTGAAATAATGTAGATTCAGTAGAGTTTAACCCAGATAAGGTCCGCCTAGTTTTTATTTTCTCAAATAATTCTCAATCTAATATTGCTATTTCTGTGACTACAAGTTCCAAGGGCACGTTTTCATTGTCAAAGAATTGAAATATATAAAAAATTAAAATATAGAAATATTTTACCTTATGACAGATAGGCATTTGAGGATTATTCAGAGGTGTGCAGTTTAATCTGTAGAAAAAAAATGTAAATGATTTATTACTGTCTTGATGCAGTAACTTCATGAAATATGAAATATATCATTGTAAATTGTAGGTTTATAAGGAATCCATTAGAGAAAAGAAAGCTATTGAGTTGTATGAGCTAACAAGACAATACAGTCAGGGGGACAAGACTCATATTACTGTAGTTTTAACTCTATTTAGACACTGATCAGCTTGGTCACACCTCTTCAAGATGATACTGCATAAATATAAGCCGTGCCTTTCATACTTTGGTGACTGAAAGAAAAGAAATTTTATGCTCTCGAAATGGTCCCAATAGCTTTTTTATGGCAAGTCACCATTGCAAATTTGCAGTTTGTAGGAAATTACACAATATAGTGTGAGAATGTGTATATACTTTATTTTGTGACTGTGCTACAAAAGTTTAAAGTTTGGGTTTCACTTTCACTCAATCTGCCTGTTAGCGCTCTTTGTCTTAATATGAAAAGAGATGTGAGTGAGAGCTATTTTACTTCTGAAATGTTTCTGACACTTTCATTGAATATGAGTCATTTCCAAGAATTTCATTATATGAATTTATCACAACCAAATTAAGTTTGCAGCTTTCTGAATATGAGCACAAAAGAAAAGTTCAATCGAGACCTCTGTAGTCAAAAGAAGATTGAAAAGAAGCAACATGGCTTTGTTCTGTTACTTCCCTGTTCATACATGCACATAAGTAACAAGTCTGAGGTGGGGAGAGCAGCAGGAAGACCCTCTGGTACAAAACAAAGCAGGCACCAGTGACATCAGTGATTAAGTAAGAAACAGCATGAAAGGAGAAGCTGGGATGAAGGTGAGTTTCAAAGTGGCCTACAGATACTGTGCATAAATAATGTTTACTAAACCATCTTAAATAACACATTCTACTGTATACTACATTTGGCTAGCGCTGAAATCAGCTGATCTGCCAAGTTATTATTGTCTTTTTCTTTCTTTTTTGTTATGATCTCTTTTTCATACTGGTGTGCTGCTGTCACCTTGTCTTGTGGCTGTAACACCTGAAATTTCCCTACTGTGGGACTATTAAAGGAATATCTTATCTTAAGTTTGTGCCTGACTATAGGCTAATAATAAATATACAAGATGACCAGAAAGTAAAACCTGTTAAAATTTGCATAATAGTTCATTTGGGTAAACAGTAGGCTATAAACATGTAGAAATTTTGACCAATATGGAAGCTGTGAAAATATCCGCACATTGAATATAGTATACAGGTTTTCAAAACTCTAAAATCTATGAAATGTGATTTTCCAGTGTGCTAACTGTCTGCCTATCAAAGGCTCCAGATGGAAATACCGTATGTAGGATGTAACAATGAGCAAAGTGCACAACACTGCTAGCTGTTTTCAGTATTACTATCACTGCATGTTTACTGGCTGGAGTTTACATTTGTGAAAACTCTGTGCTGTCCTTTGGATGATGAGGCAGAAGCTGGAGATGATGTGTAGCTTCATCAGATCAGTGAAAAGTGGGTGGATTGCTGGGATTTAAGTTGCCTCCTCGTTCTTCCTCTGCTGCTATCTCAGGGGCATCTCTAACTTTCTCTGGACTTATATTATTCTTTGTGTTTTTCCTGTGAATAGCTGGCAAAATGTGACTACTGTATGATTTAGTACATTATAATGTTTATAAATCACGCACCAACATAAACAACAGCAGCATTTCTCATCTCATTATTTGGGATAAAAGATCAGTATTTATCAAGCTTGAAGATGTGTTAAGTGTGAAGGTTTTTGCTTGACTGGAAGCCTGTGCTGCTTTGCCATTACTACCTCTGTCATTATATTGCTATTTCCACCCACACATAAAACTCAGCAGAAAACAAGTTCATGAGTGTTCTGTGGAGGCTGCTGAAATGTATTCTGGGAAATGCAGGAATCCACAACCTGAAACAGGAGGCATTCAACTGGCTGGGACAGACTGATTTCACCTTTCAATTTAACTTCAAAACATGTGTATATTTTTTGTAGTTCTGTGAATTTTTCATGTTTTTTTGGTGGTGGTTTAGATAGTGATAGGCTGATTGTTCATCACTGATAGGGCCATATATTGAACAATTTTAGTAAAATAAAACAAATTTAATAAAGTTTACTTCTATGGAAAAAATAAAGCTAGCCAGTCATCTAGATCCACAGTCCCTAAATCTCTTTGACAATATTTGACTTATCCAAACTTGAAACGTATACAAGGTTACAGTAGATCTGATCTTTCTTCATCTCGTTCTGGTTCACTCCACTGGATGCTCCCTCACTTTGCAGACATTCAGATGCACATGATTCTGGGGTATCATGGGGAGGGACCAGGAACCAATCAAGTGGGAAAACAAGAAATTGGAAAAGTTTTATCTACAATTAATACAGCTTGAAAATTCACCCTGAAAACACTGGGCATGATTTTTAGGCTCTTCAGTACACTGTGCCCCAACACAGATGGTATTATAGTTTCATATTGAATAGTTTTTTTGCATATGCATTGAAAGAAGTGTTTAGATACTTGCAAGTAAACAATGCAATACCACAGTTAAATTTTCAGTTTACAAGTAAAGTCCTATAAGCAAAATCCTACTTTAAAAAATTAGCATCACAAAGAGCCAGAAGCAAAAGCTTTGATCCCAGAAAAAATGAAGACAATTAGTTGCCCTAAAGGACCAGTGATTTAACCCGCTGGAGTCTAAGGTAAAATTGGGCTCTTTTGAGTACTTCTAATTTTATGCGAGGGGGCTGCATCTTGCAGCTACATCATGTTAAACTCGGTCATGTGATTTGGATGCACCAGCACATCTGTCACCTCCAGAGGGTTAGGGTGATCTTCTGAGGTGATGTGTCAAACATACGTACTGTGTATATGCTTTTTATAGTGTAAAACCACTCTGGAATGATAATCATTGTGTTTTTGTTCATTTACCAAAAGAAATGTACGTATACAATGTTGGCAGGTCCCCTGTCACAGGAGCTACTTTGTTTCTACAGTAGCTCAGAACAGACAACAATGCTATCACAATGCAAAATCGCCATCATTACTTGTCCTCATTAATCTATTACTTTTATGGTATAAAAACTGAACTTCTAATTCCTAAATCTTGTTAAATTCAACTGCATTTCTATTTCCTAACTATATTTACATACACAAACCTCTGGACTAGAAATAGTTGTGGATGTGATTATGGTTGCTCCCTGAAGCCACCATAGTTTCTCCAACACATTTAGGAAAGGACAGGGATGAGGACAGGTATTTAACTGTTGCAGTTAGCATTGGTAGATGTCACTAAATCTCACACACTGGTCTTTTAACTTTTTCTGAAGTCAAATGTGTGATTACGTGTGATATGTAACTTTTGATTACAGTCAAATTAAAGCCATCTTACTTTATACATTGCTGGGTAGCTTAATATATAATGATATAGATTTGATTTATTTTTAGAGTTATATTTCATATTACCTGAAAAATAGTTTCTTAGAAAGGCTTTGAAATTAAATGTTGTAGAGTACAAAGTAAAGTAATCAAGGTATAGTGGAGATGAAATTGTACAAGTCCAGTAGCATCCTGTCCATACTCTGATCCAATCACTTTGTGCATTGTCAGATTGATAGTACTCTCAATCCAGTTGTGTTGCTGAAGGAGGTAGGAGGAGCACCAGGGGGCCCATCTTATTTCATGGTAGGGGTGCCAGTAGTTGACTTTCACACCTGACAATTATCTTCTTCCTCACAAACTTGACACAGCAGAGCTTTTGGGTGTATGGTGTATGGAGTTTTCAAACAAGGTTGATCCCTTGGGGGCGCCACTGTGCTTCTCTGCAGCATGAGAGGACACTGCTGTGGAGGCGGACAAATTGCGTCCTGCAAATCTGGACACCATGATGTTGACCATCTGCATGAGGCTGCCTAGCAGCTGATCACTGTTAGTGATAATCTCTTTCATCCTCCACAATGTGACTTACTCACATTCAGCTCTAAAAGCCACTTTTGTCTCAAGTCCTTAGTTGTTGTCCAGTGACTGACAGCCTGGCTGCTCGTCAGTTGTACAAAATTTATGATGCACACATACCCTTAGAATTTAAACACTGATACCTATAGCACCCGCTGTGCTTTGTCAAATCTGTTGGAAAATTGTCTTTTGTAAGTGTTTGAGTCACTCCATCACTCAGTCATCACTCACTCATCCAGCAGTCAGCAGTCAGTCCTTCTGTACAGCATTGCAGTCATGTTCAGATTTCTTTCCAGATCTCTCATCTCTTCTCCAAAAGGTGTAAAGTAGTCAGGTTTTCTCCAGCAGTCAGTCATCAACAATAAAATCTGATGTTTCCTGTCCAAATTACTCACCAACAGCCTGCTGATTTTTTGTCTCTGTAGCACTCCAGTTTTGACTGCACAAGCTCTTCTCCCCTCTACCTTTCTCCCAGAAGAGGAAACATAATTTAGGGTTCTCTAAAACTCCTGAACAACTCCCCACAGAATCCCACTACTGGGCTCAGCACTCCTTTTCCTCCTCTTACTCTCTCCATCCTGCTTCAGACAAGTCTTGCCCTAACTGTCTCTTCATCTACTTGTTAAGTGCTGAGTGCGATCAGCAGCATCAGACTTTCTGGTCTGCCCCGCTGGGCTCCCACTGCTGCTGCTAATCCTGCCGCTGTTGCTGCCCTCAGGTGCAAAAACACCTTGTTAGATATACAGTGTGCGTCTCCTTCTACTTTTTACATTTCCAGTCTGCCAACTTGCCGTGCTGCAGGCCCACTGAAGTTGTGATTTCCTTATCCAAGCTTTAATTTGCAGTACTGGGTTTTCTCTCTTTCCTTTTCATCATTTTATCTTTTATCTTTCTTTTCTGTTTCTCCCTCTCTCTGTGTGTCTCTCTCTTTCTCTCAGGGAATTACATAAGACTTTCTGTGTGTGTATGTGTGTGTGTGGGCAGAATTGCATTTTATGTAAGGCGGACCTGGAAATGGCTAGCGAAACACTTGGGTCTTGCTCTGTATTTTTTCCTTTCTCTCTATCTCTCTTTCTCTCTCTCTCCTAGTGTTGTAGCCTTATGCGGTTGTGTATGCAGTTGGGTCATCGGACTGCGTGGTGGTTGACTCCAGATATACAGTGAGGTCACTTTCCAAGCCCACTCAGAGTCACACACACAAACAGCTTATTTTTTTAGGTGGTTTAAAATCAAAAATATTTGTCTTGTAATGTTACGATGTTACTTCTTGTTGACTTGTGTTGCACATGTGAAAGGTGTTTGTTTTTTTGAAGTATCAAACATTCACCCCCTGCTTTATTCACTTAAAACTGACTGTTGCAAGGCTTGCCAAGGTTTCTGTTCCAACACCTTTGCAGTTTAGAAAGGTAACAACGGCAGAATTACAGTTCGCAAGTCAGTCTTTTCTGAAACAATCGCTCTTTGAAGTAAACAAAAGCAGTCACCCCATTTCAAGTCAACAAAATGGGATTTGTGTTGTTTGAAATGACGGTAGAAATTTCTGCCAGGCATGTGGGAAAAGTGCAGGTGTGTTAATGAAGGCTAACTGCTGTTGTGACTAACTGAGACCCTGAAAAAAGTGAAATAGTGGCAAAATTGTTTCTGCCAACCACAATGCCTGCCATTAAAAACATTTATGGTAACTAGTAGATTTTATCAGCTTGAGCTTCAGTTAATGATGGTAAGTTATACATAAAGCCAGTTGAAACCTTGAACTGAGTTTTGAAATGCAAACTTATTTGAAGTTCAGGCTATGTTATAGTGTATATCAGTGGGGATTGAGATAGCCTTTGAGTTGAGAAGTGGAGCAAGCACATCACATCACTTCTTTTTCTTTTTCTTTCAGTGCTAGTGTCTTGTGTTGCCTCTTCATTGTGCCTTTCTTGTGTACTGTTTTGCACAATTTTGTTTTTCACACCATGTTCATCTGGGTCAGATGAAAAAGGGTTTTGTTCTTGTCATTGTTGACTGTTCTTTTGCATTGTTTGCAACTATTGCACTATGTTGCACACGTTGCACTTTATTTATTTTTTAACTTAAATTTTAAACTGTGAAAAAAAAACCTCCTGTCATATGTTTATATGTTTATATTATGTCTATATGTTTATATGTTGCACCAGGTCCTGGAGAAACGCCATCTCATTTCACTATGTTCTGCATCAGCTAAATGTGGTTTGAAATGACAATAAAACTCTTGAATCATGAATCTTGAATCTTAAATCTGCATTTTTCTTAATAGCCAGTAGGGGGCAAGACCT
>VUQH01005396.1:43287-66044 GCA_015106775.1 Etroplus canarensis | reverse complement strand
AGAAAAAAACCCCCCCCTTTTTTTTTTTTTTTTTTAAAATAAAATATCAATCAGTTTGACCACCACCATCCTGATGTTTTAAAACCAGATGTGACAAGCAAGGATTGGGTCTGGCTAAAAGACAGGGGACACCATACTCTCAATGGTAGTAAATTGTCCATCACAAAGTAGATGGACAAGGATAGTCTGATTGTTTTTTTTCTATCTAATTTGCAAAATGATCATATTGTTTTAAGAGGATATTAAGCTACCAATTGAGACCATAAACTAATTAATAAAGAAAAATGAATAGATTTTTACAGTGTGACTTCTTTTTGCATTAAAAGGATTTACCCTCAGTTTGCCGTTAGAAAGAAAGCAGGTTTAAAGCTCTATGGATTAGCTTTACTTTTCAGACCCAGAGGCTATGTTCATCTTTTTTATATAGTCTATGGGAATGGTCAGGTATAGCAGTAAAATATTATTATTGAGTTGTATGTATAACTTCCTCTCTTATACTCCCTATATTCTCCACTTTGAATTTTTTTAAATCTCTAAATATTCTCATCATTGCACACTCACTGGCAGAAGAGATGGGGAAAGCGGCACTGCCTCATTAAGTGAAGGCTCCAGACCACCCAAAATCGTAGTATGTGTTCACACGAACACACAAACCAAGAAAAGGGGCTGATGGGGAAGCAAAGCGGGTGCTTTGGGACATAGCTTATCTGTCAGTGCTGTTTGCCCTTTGCTGGGTCAAATAGATGTGTTGAGTGAAGCAAGAAAGAGTCAGGGGAGCAGTACTGGAGGACACAGGACAGAGTCCAGAGATGAAGGCATGGAGAGAGAGCTGCATTTCCTCTAATGAAAAATTTACAAAGCTTTCTACAAAAGGGGCCTCTACAGGCCCTCTTGCTTTTATGCTTTGTGCGTGCGTGCGTGCGTGTGTGTGTGTGTGTGTGTGTCAACATGTCCCCGTTTAATAATTAAAAATGTTTCAGCAAAATGCATCTGTTTTTCTGCATGTGTGCTTGTGTATTTGTGTAAGACCCAGCTGCTTGTTATGACTTTACTAAAAATCTTCTCTACCCCCTTCTCTTACTTGCTCTCTCTATCCATCTGTTTCTCTTTGTCTTCTTGTCTTCTTCCACTCTCTCTTTAGGCTATCGCCCTTCCACAGGGGTGGATCTGAGATCCCTAATGAATGCAAAGCACACACAAACCAAACTGACAAATAGATAGACATGCATTCAGATGATAAGAGACTATAACCATGCATAATTCATGCCACAGGCACAATTTTCCTCCAATTTTTAAGATGTCATTCATTTGTGTTTCAGTGTGTGGGCACATGTGTGGTTCATGAATACTGTCAGCATAGCATGACTCACATCAAACAGTTTTCGGGACACGAAGGGAGAGGTGTGTGCAGGGGTGTTGAAGGAAGAAAATAAATGTGTGTGTGTGTGTGTGTGCGTGCATCTGTTAACTTTGTCTTTTATGGCAAGTAATGAGAGTTATTTGTTTTTCCTGAATGTTTTCTTGAATATAAATTACTTAATTTACCTAGAAGGAAAAACTTCCCTGTATAGTTTACTTTAGCATTTGTGGAGCCTCTAAATTGACTCTAAAACTTCCACTGCGATATGATAGTTCAGGATCAAGTAGAGAAATAGAAAGTGTCTAATTGATTGTTTTGCTAAAGTGATGGTGACTCATGACTGTACACCACCTGTCAAAAAAACGAAATATTTCAGACAGGTAGGAATGTACTTCTGCAGAACAGACATGACAGCGATTAAAGTATTTTCTAACAGAAAAATCTTTCTTTTGATATTTGACTTGACTGCAGTGGGGATTGTCACCTGATAAGTCTGATCTTACCTTAGGGATCCTGAATTTTACCAGAACTGTAGGGCACTTCTCCTGGATATTTGTAGTTGCTCACTTCCTGTAGTATTGCCCTGTAAGGACCAGAAGTACAGTGTGTTTAAGAGTACGTCTAGTATTGATCTGCTGCGTAGATAGATGTGAGTACTCTACAGAGGAGTGTGTGTGTGTGAGAGAGAGAGAGAGAGCGCATGAGAGTGAGATCCAAGAGAGCAAAAGATCTGCATTAAGTGCGTGTGATGCATCCAGGGCTAATGTTGGGTTACTGCTGTTTGTTTTGATTGTCTGAGCCTGAAGTGCCCATGAAAATTGGATTCTTAATCCATGTCTGTAAAATACATCTCTTTTTTGCGTACTCTTTCTCGCCTTTCCACTGCTGTTTTTGTTGTGTGTGCAAAAGTGTGTGCGCCCTCATTCCAGTTTCTTCGAACTACACTGTGTGTGCTCACCTGCTTTTATTAGTCATCCACATAAGACTGTCAGTTTTGGTTTGCTGATACTGAAGCAAGAAAGGTATATTTAACAATTTTAAAGGGCACCACAGGACTCTCCAAAGATTCATATCTGTTGAACTTCACCTTAAAGTGTAAAAGACTAGATTTAACAGTAGGAAATAATTTAGGAACCTTTGCCATTTGTATTTTTGCAAGAAAGGCTAATGTTTTTATCCAAAAGAAATTAAATTTGTACATTCACATTGGTCGGAGAATAAAGACTAAACTGCATAATAAGAAAACTGCAAAGGACTGATTTTATTGATGAGTTCTGTAAAGGAAATTAAGCAGAGGTAGTGTAACCAGGCAGAGACGAGATGAGCATAAGGTGTAGCCTGTAGAGATGTATTTCCACCCCATCAGGGAAGATGTGGGGTGCCTACTGAAGAGGAAAGAGGAAAAATAGAGGGTGTTGAAAACATGAGAACTACAGTAAGCCTTCTGAGCAGGTTGGTAATGCAGAAGGGGAAGGCGTGAAAAATGAAAGAAAGCATGGCAAATCATATTTCAGAAGGCTCTGTTGCACAAGACAGCAACAGTAGGTTAGTCCAGTAAACTTCACCAGGCTTCATGGTATGAACATTTTATCTCTTCCATTGGCCCATATTTTGTTTTATCTATTTCACCAACTACCCTTCCTGATAACCTTGTGCTATCTAGCTCTATATTAAAGATCATATTAAGTCACTTAGACTGGGAAACCACACTTGTTTCTTTCGGTCTTGTCTCCGTTTAAGGTTGCTGTGACTGTAAATTGATGCGGAACATGTCATCTTTATGTCACATCGTAAAATGTGTTGATGTATTATTATCTACTTCATTATTTATGAATACAGAACAGTGTTTCTTTGTGCTGCAGTCCCTTTTCATAGCCCATCTTGTTAATTCTTTTTTTTTTCTCTGTGCCTTCTCATTAAATTACTCATCCAGACATCTTTAGCTATCCTACCTAATAATCACATTGTCATAGAAGCCTCACAAACTCAGAGAAAGGCTGTCAGGAAATAGTATCAGAATTAAAAAAGGATTCCAAATGTGTTAATTACAGCTCACTTTCCACCATGAAAACAGATACTTCTGGAGTATGTGTGTGTATCCTGCAATTATTTGAAAAGAAGAAAGTGAGAACAAAAGAATTAAGGACGGTGATTCAAGATGGGCAATGACAGAAAGTTGGCAGGAGCTAAATTGCTGCATCAAAGATGCACATCTGCATACTCTCCTCACACGTCCATCACATGTCGAAGCACATCTGGTGAGATACAGCTCTGCTGCAGCGGTAATGAAATGACCTTCTCCTTTGGAGTTTCTGAATGTCGAGCAATATTTTATTGTCAGGCAGATGTTACGTCTGTAGGATCTTTTGCTGTCAGACTGTAAAGTATGACCTAGCTTGTATAGCAGCAGTAACACAAGATTGTAAAGAAGGCAATAGAGGTATTTCAGATTGTTGATTTTTAATCAAAAAAGTTATAACGAAGCTAAGAGACTACGGCCATACCAGTGGCTCTGTGAGCCTGTACTTAGGAATAACCTATAAGCTAAATGTCCTGATGATAAATTTGGTAATAAATTATTTTCCAAGTAACGCTTTGCAGCCAAGTGTGAAGCAGCTGGGATGAGAATTAGTACCTCCAAGTCTGAGGCCATGGTTCTCAGTCAGTAAAGAGTTTGCTGCCCCAAGTGGAGGAGTTCAAACATCTCAGGGTCTTGTTTACAAGTGAGGGAAAGAAGGCACGGGAGATTGACCGATGGATTGGAGCAGCATCTACAGTAATGTGCATGTTGTATAAAAACGTTGTGGTGAAGACAGAGCTAAGTGTGAAAGTGAAGCTGTTGATTTACCAGTCAATCTGCATTCCCAACTTTATCTATGGTTATGAGCAGCAAGTAGTGACTGAAAGAATGGTACTGGGGATACAAGTGGCAGAAACAAGCTTCATCCAAAGAGTGCTTGGGTTCTCCCTTAGAGATAGGGTGGGGAGCTCGATCAGTGATGAAGGACTCAAAGCAAAGTTGCTACTCCTCTATATTGCAAGCATCCTGTTTAAGTGCTTTGAGCATCTGAACAGGATGCCTCCTAGGTGAGGTGTTTTGGCATGTACAACCGGGAGGCCCATGCATGGGTAGACCCAGGACACGATAGTAAGATTACATCTCCCAGCCTGCTTGGTAATGCCTTGGTGTCCGACTAGAACTGGAGCAGGTAACTAGTAAGGGGGAGGTCTCAGCGTCTCTGCTTAGGCTGCTGCCCCTGCAACCTGGAACCAGCTAAGAGGCAGAAAATGGATAGATGGGTGTTCTATAAAATCTCTAAAGACAATATGAAGGGAATTCCGAATGTACCACTTTTCATTCACAGTCTATTTATCTATTTAATAGACATTAAAGCCAAAAAAAAGTGCAAATGTCATGATTATTATGACCAGATTAATTAGGATTTATCATGTTGTTGATGCGGGGTGAAGCAGAGAAGAGGACCCAAACGCAAGACATATCAGAGGCAACAGAAAATCACCTTTATTTCAGGGTTTCTTCAAAACAGTCCAGAACAAGGCAGCTACACTTTAAACCAAGGGATGTCCAGAAACACTGGAGGGTTATATAGAGACATAATACTCAGAGTAGGAGACCAACAGAACAGACAAGCAGACATAAGAAAGAACTGAACAGAGACAGAACTATATATACACAGATTACGAAATGAGGAGGAAGAGGAGCACAGGTGACATCAGTGAGGGGAAAACAAAAACAGGAAGTAACTGAAGAAAAAGCACAGGACACTGAGGACTAACTAAATAAAAGAGGAAATACAAGAACAGAAACAAAAATGAAGATGAGATACCAGGAGACAATATATTAACAGCCACTAGAAGGGGAGAATAATAATCATAAACTCAGTCATAAGAAACCAGGCTCTAAATGGCAAAGGGACAAAGTGACAATAAATTCATATGGAGGCGACATAAAGGAAAAATAAACTCTCAGCTAGAGGACTGAACCTAAAACATATAGTATAAGAGTGAAACCAGAACACAAAACCCATGGATAATAACTACAAAACATAAGGAGGGCCTAGCTCATAATAATAAACTCCAAAACTATTAAGAAACTGAATAAAGAATGACTTCAAATCCATGATATACAAAATACCAGAATCCAAAGAAATGTAAAAATCCACACATACTAACACATGGAAACTGTGAACGGTAACACTTTACTGTGACTCAACATGAAGATTCAGGGAATTTCCAAAATCAGTAGGCTTTATCCCAGAGTGACCAAAAACAATGTATTTATTTATTTGACAGGGGCAGTGCATGTCAGTGGAAATCAGTATAAGAAAATATAAGCTGTAAACATGCCAGATGTGAGCAAACCTGCCATTCATAGTCCCTGGGCAAGTCTGATAACACTTACAATAAACAGACTCTCTTAAAAAGCTCTCCAACTTGACAAAAAAAGACTAAATGGCTGCACTTTCACTAGACTAACTCTGCTTTTTGCCTAAAAAGTAGTTTCTGCAATAACATTTTTTGTTCAGCCACGTCTTCATGTATGCGTCCATTCACACTATTGTTCCTTTATTTTGTATTTTTGAACAACTCATTAAATGTTAACATTCAACATCTGGTCTGTAAATGTTTAGAAAATGTCAGTGTTGTCAGCTGAAATCAGCACGTTGAGAAACTGCCAATGAGCCAGGTGATTATTAGTATCTGGGGTATGCTCCATGCACTACACAACCTTGTGCTTGTGAGTTTTGTTTGCTTATGTAAATAAAAGTATTTGGCTGTGGGAAGGCAAAATTGATGTGCTGTACAGGAATTGGATTAGGCAATTAAAGTTTCCTCTTCTCCTGTCTTGTACTTGTCAGAAGATTTTACCCATTTACAAACAGGAAAAATAGGTTCTCAGGAATCTATTTGCGTATTCACAGACACATGCGCGCACGCGTGCGCGCGCACACACACACACACACACACACACACTTACACTTACACTTCTCTCTTAGTGTTCTATCCACAAGGCAGATTGTCATATTGGATCTGTTAAGACTTTGCCTTGCACCCTTTTGTGCATGCAGTGCTCATGCACACACAGTAAAAACTCTTGGAAGATGTCACACTCTGTATAAACATTCATTATTCATTCTAAAAGCCACACATAAACTCAATACACAAACACACACTCACATGGTTCGGGTAATTAGTGGAGATATGAAAAGAACAAGGATACCATCTCTACACAGACTGAAAGATGCTTTCACGTACATATGCCTTCCTCATGATGTCTGACCCATGTCCTCTGTAATCACAAATACACATACGCATGCATATCACATTGTGTTAGCCTTCGGGAGGAATTACAGGTCTGATTTCAGCTTGGTGAAGATGTAGGAAGATGATAGTGGCAGCCTGAACCAAGGGACTATGAATCAGTGGCTTATCAAACTTCTTGCTCAAGGTATGAACTGTCAACACAGAAACAGCAGTTACACATACACTCACACTTCTGAAAAACATCTCCCTTCCACAGTTGGACACAGGCAACAATGTCACATCACACACAAGGCACTATGCTGCTTCCAGTCCCCACTTTACCCCTCTGATCAGTTATTCTGGCAGTGAGGGGAAGTAGGAGTGTGCGAAGGTTGGCATGTTTAATTCAGCAGCCTCACGACAAGCCCTGTCACCATGTAGATTTATAGTATTGGGTAGAGAGGAATGAGGAGATGCTTGAGATTTAACTACCCCAGGATTCTAATGGGAGATTTGGCATGCACTTTACAAAATCACCTTAATCCAGCATTATTCCCTGAGGGAAGGGATGTGAGCGAAAAATTAATAGCTTTTTCTGAAGTAGGTCCCATTTGCACATCCACATTTTGCTTTCAAACAATTTGCTCATAATTGTTTTTGTAGAAAATTAACCGTCTCTGCTTTGTATATTTGTGAATGATGTATATCAAATAGAGATGTGTATAGTTTAAATAGAAATGATTACTTTTATTCATCTGTGATTACAGATAAAGTCCAGTTCCCAAGAGTGGGCATGGCTCTCATTTTAAAAATAAGTAAATAAATAAATAAAATTGCTTCCAATTTCCCGATGATGAAATATCCAATAACAGCATGTCACCTTCAAAAGGCAGAATTTTATGACTGATGTTTTACAGGATGCATTAGTACACATAAAATCTTATAAGCTAGGGGAACACTTGGGAGCCTTTAAGCCCCATGACTCTGTTCACTCTGTTGCAAATTTGCATCTAACCATGCTGCTTCTGCAGGAGCAAAACAACAAATTTGTGTTCAGGCTAATAAAACCCAAGCTGGTCTCAGTATGTGGAGCACCATTGGTAAACCCTGATGTTAATCATTTGTATTGTCGCACAGCATTTGCATTTGGAACTTTAACTTTAAAGCTGGTTTTGTGGTGGAGATCATAACTGTTAATCTTTTTGCTTGTTGCAAGTGAAAGTTGTTTTTGCTGCGCCCTGAGAGAGGTCCTTTAGGTTCCATAGCATGTTTAACATTCAGCAGAGAAAAAAATGGGGAGGGATGGATAAGGCATATGAGACTTTTATCAGGCAAGATGAGCGTTGTGACAGTCTGGAGCTCAGGTTTTCTGGGTTGTCTGTCTGGGTGTCCTTCACAGTGAGGGCTTGGATGACAGGGCTTGGATGTAGGGGGAGGGGGAGTTTTCATGTGACAGAAGGCTCTGCCTAATAGCCAGTCTGTTCTCCAACTCTCTGTGTTTTTCTCTGTCTCATACACACTTTTTTCCTTCTTTTTTCTCTTCTCCATATCTGGCCATATGTGCTTGTGACATCCCATCATATCTGATGGAAGAGACTGCAGACAGCAGAGGAGTCAGTATCATTGCTCCAAATGTGGTGTAAACAGCATTTAATTTTAAAAATATCTGCAGATTCCAGGACAGCTCATTAGGGCACCTGAGCTGTTCACTTATTAAGGAGGCGTCAACGTTCTGCTGTTAGAGAACGGGGTTGTTTAAAAAGGCAGCAGGGGGCAGCCATGCCAGCCTGCCAAATGTGTGGGCGCTGCTGTGACCAGTCAGTCTTCATAATGGCTGTCTGCCCCTGGGACAGCGCCAGCTCACTGGTCATATGACAGAGTGTACAGATCTGGCGAGCAAGACCTCCCTTTAGAAATCGTGGATCGATGGTGTCTTAGTTCCTTTGGAAACAAAGGACAGACAGGGACAGAAGGTGGAAGGCATTAGAACCATGGGTGGATTTTTTTTTTCTTAAAAAGCTGGATGAAACAACAAACTAAAGTAGCTGATATATGATGCAATAAAGGACAGTGATTGGATCAGGAAATATAATTACAGCCTTGTTGGAGTCAAAAGAGGCACTAGGGAGAAAGAATGCAAGAATCTTTAAGTAAAATGGGGGAGTAGGTACAGCGTAGGCTTTCACTATTCATTACCTGTAAGCTGATACTGTGTGCCTTTTTTGAGAAACAGATAAAAGTTTATCTCTTCAATGTGTTTTCCTCTCCCTTTTTCACTCTTGTGAGCTTTAGATTCAAACTTCAAAGGCGTATTAGATACTACCGAAATTTCATTTTAAGCCAAAGGCATAGTCTGCATTTAAAGCAAAGTTCGCTTGTATTTTTTGTTTGTTTGTTTTTAAAAAGAAAGAAGTAAAAAAAAAACATTCTGGAAGAGGAAATTTTGTTCTACTTGGAAAGTGTCAGCTATCCCCAAACCTGGGAGAGGTCTGATTAAGCAAGCGTCATCTAGGCTAGATATTTTTTAATGCAGTTATAAGAAAGCAGACATTGCAGGGTTGGAGTTTGAAATGAAACAGCACAAACAAGGACTCATTTTCAGTATGAGATAAATATCCTTTGCACGAGAATTACTTTGGCTATAAATATTAGATAAATACAGATTATATTAAATGATGTAAACATGTCATGTTACCGAGGAAACAAAGCTGATGTCATTATAGTTACAAAACCTTACAATGAAAGAGCACTGACTTCAACCGAATGCTTTTCACACAAATGCACCAGCTGTTACTGTTTTACTGCCTGCACTTAGTACTTTCCTCTGAATAGTACACTTGACTCTCAGATGACCCTTTTCTGCATAGCATCAAAAACGCACTGCCATATCAATAAATGAACTCTCAGATCTACCATAATATTTTCACACAAGTTGATTTGTTAGTTAGAAACTTGCATTTATACATCGGGAATGAAGCCAGGTTATCATGATAAGGGATCAAAGAAAAAAACAAACAATGGCTTCATAATTAAATTTTATTTTTAAAATTTCTCTTTTTTTAATTTGCTCATCACCACATCAAGGTGTTCATTTATAATTCACAAGCATTGATGCTCCTCCTTGAGCATTAGTCAGATTTTAGTGAAACTTGCACACGATGATCACCTACTGGGTCTTCAACCAAACTGTGCTCGAAGTCATAGTCATCATTTTATGGGACCTGTTCCATTTTCATTAAAATCACTATTTCTCCTGTTGGTCATAATTTGTGCAATACAAACAAGAAAAGACAAGAAAACTGATCACTTTCTTTCTGTTCTTCACACATTATAATCACCTGTGAATTGTGATGAATCGTGAGTCAGATGAGCTTTTTCGTTATGGTTTTGGTCAACTGATTGATAATTTAATGTTTGTTTATTTGGTTGTATTTCCATTCAGGTGTTTGTTGTTGTTGTTGTTGTTGCTGCATAGATGAAATGTTGTTTCAGAAGGTGCACGCTTGCCTGAGTTTTTGGCTCTTTCACACCAAATCACCAGACAGCAGCATTACTAACTGTAGTTGTATTATCAGACAATGTAGGCTAGACCACAGTGAGCACATTGTGATAAACACTGTTTGGTTTTATAAATGGAACGTAGATTTGGGGGGTTGTAAAAATGAAAAGCAGCATGTTTATAACTAATAGAATATGACCCAGTATAATGTCCTCAAGATCAAACATCTTGTTAGCAGACCACACCTAACACATTCATCCCTGTCTCAACACAATTCTCAACACATTTCCCCTCTCTCTTTGTTATACACTTGAGACCCATTAAGGTGATTCCATTATCTCCTTTTTGCTCTCCTCTAAGGGATCTTCTTAACGCCATTCATTGTCATTTAATTTGTGACCGAGGGTATAATGGTGGTAGAAAATTGGATGAAAAAAGCAGGGAGGGATGGATGAGTCCATTGGGTTGTGCTATTCAAGGTAATTGTTGACTGTTGACTGATTAAAAAGCCCATGGTGTAGAACAGCTTTTACGAAAGAATCACTTGTCTACACATAGCTATATACCTAGATCAAGTGACAAGGGGTGCTCGTTTTCATGTTCAGTCAGCTTTAATTTACCATTAACACCAATCAGCAGTTTTATTTTTGTGAACTACATGGATTGGATTGCTGCAGTTCTCCTCAATTAATTTCTCAATTGCCCCCGTGGCCACAGAAATTGCGAAATAACCAAATGAGCCAATGTAAGATAGAGGCTTTCCAGTGGTTTAATGTTCTTATCTGAATAGCTCTGCATTAATTCCTCTGTATGATTTACAGCAGGTACCTGTGTCGAAGTGATCAAGAATTTAGTTTATGGGTTAATGGTATTCATCCAACTCCTTACACCTGCTGCAGCGCAGACAAACCTGCGTGATTATTCCAATTGGCTAGGCATCAGCACACTATTTTATTCTGCTTTACTGACCTTTTCCATCTCTCTGTGTGCACTCTGTACACAGGAGAAAGCATCCTTGGCATAACACATGCTTCATGTGGTTCATTGCCTGCACACACTCCTTGGTTGGCGTGGTAAGCACCATACTTCCTGATGTACATTTTAAAAATAATCGCATTCATGAGCATCAGTT
This sequence comes from Etroplus canarensis, assembly GCA_015106775.1. Lineage (NCBI taxonomy): Eukaryota > Metazoa > Chordata > Actinopteri > Cichliformes > Cichlidae > Etroplus > Etroplus canarensis. The sequence continues at coordinate 54,788 of VUQH01005396.1, read as the reverse complement.
CGAATGGGCTCTACTTGAGGCAATACATCTGGTGGATGATGAGATGGATTTTATCCTTGCCGCTCCCATTTTGTTCTGATGAATAAGCTGTGGTGCTCACAGAGGGTCATTTTAAACAGCCCCTAGCTCTCTGTCCCCTGTACCATGATTCATTGTCTGTTGTTGTGCCTCATCTCTTCACTTCCTTCGTGAACTGATTAAGTCTTTGGAACAGCATGAAAACACCACAGGGTGTTGCATTGTTTTTTAGGGCACAGACAGTCCCAGTGAACAGTATGAATAGACCAATGACTCTGAAAAGAGGCAGACTGTCATTGTTTGTAGCAATTAGTCAGTCAGTTCACAGTGTGTATCATATTAGAGTAGGTTTTCTCTTCGGTCAAGAAGTTTGTTTCCGTCTCTCCCAATGATCTTCAGTATTTCAATATGAATATTTGAAGAGTTTTTCACAAAATGAAATTTAATTAGAAAATGGCTCATGAGCTTAGCTTATAACTGATAGAAGTGCCTCATATTTTATCTTGGGATTCTGCTCAGGCTGCCATTTTAGATATTAAATTACTGTATAACAGTATTTTCTTTCAGTGTTGCAGTTTGGTCAGCCTGGATATCATCATTTTAGGAAGCTACATTTCCTGGGGAAAATAACCTCCTCCGCTCAATAAACCATAGTGTAAACAAAGCCAAAACTTCTGCAAGTATGGTTCAACAAGGGTTAGTGCACACATGCGGGCTGTGTAGAAATATGAGGATTTGTCATTAAATCACCAAGGGAATTTTAAGGCCTGTGTAGATTATCTCCAATCTCAAAGAGGAATAACAGTGTTCTGGTTATTTTCTTTGTCTCAAGGCAATACACTAACATCATGAATCTCTGTGTCTCTGCTTTGCAGATAATTATCCTAATGTGTTGCTGCTTCAGATATGGCTACTAATGTTTCCTTTGAAAACCCATCTAGTTGTTGGTGTTGTGCCTAAACCCTTTTTAAATTAGGAAATATAAAGCAAAATAAAATTTTATGGCAAAACAAATGAAACACAATCTCGCCTCACTCAGCATGTCACTTATTTGTGTGTCATTATGTTAAACTGACTCTCGTGTAACCCAGTTGCAAAGGGTAGTTATGCGTTTCAGCACATAACATTTAGAGTATTAAATCCAATTCATGTGTGTCAGTCGGTGGTTTTAAAACAGTCATGAGTTTCAAGCTGTGACTCATCGATTCTGCCATCCACCTGCAATACCTGCACTGCGTGTAGCACCTTTGCTCACACAGCAGCCTCTTGATTACTGTTCTCACACTCATTCAGGTTTTCTCTTTCTGCCATGGCAGGACAAAAAATGTTTGTTTCATAAATGTTTTGAATTACAAATCAAACACTACTGTAGAAAAGGAAAATTCTAAAAATGTTGAAGACATAAAGAGATGACAAAAATATGTACAGATGAATCATTTAAGGCTAGATAAAGGCAAGTATTTTACTCAACTGTAGCCTGATGTATTAAGGTGGGTTGTTCTGAAGTTTTAGCCCTTAGTCCAGAAGATAGAAAAAAAATTGGCAGGTTTTGTCTAAAGATCAAAGTCTGTAAATATTAGTTGTTGTCCAGGTCTGTGATAAAAAGAGACAGATACATTCCCACTTTGAAACAACCAATGAAGGTATAGGGAATAACAGAGTGAGGGCAAAGTGCATCTTTGCCTTTTGGCAGGTAGAATTGGAGTTTACATGCAGACATCATTTAGATATACCTGGATGTATCATTAGTGGTATTTTAGTTGCTGACTTTTAGTTGCTGACTTTCAGTCTTGTGCCATTGCTGTCAGGCCAGAGGTCGTCCTAGCAGCTGATGCTCTTTTCACTCCCAATGCATTCATTTGCTACTGCTGCACGTCATTAAACGTTGTCTTCTCTCTCATAGTCTGTGTTTCTATTTGCTCTCCTTTCTCTATTCTCTTTCCCCTCACCCCCAACCGGTCGAGGCAGACGGCTGCCCCTCCCTGAGCCTGGTTCTGCCGGAGGTCTCTTACTGTTAAACGGGACGTCTTCCTTCCTACAGTCACCGAGGACTCGTAGATCATTTGATTGTTAGGGTTTTCTCTCTAATACTGCAGGGTCTTTACAGTGTAAAGCAGCTTGAGGCGACTTTTGTTGTGAATTGGTTAAATAGAATTGAATTGAACTGATGCTATCTTTTTGCCAGGCCTGACAAAAGCAATTATCTTCTTCACTACGTGGAGGTGTTTTAGTGGAAAACACCACTGCAGTTGGTATCCACTATGGTTTTCAGAGCCTAGCCATGGCTTCGCTGTAACATACCTGGCAGATGCTCTCATACAGCTGCCAAGAGTGTGCACTAGGGTTCATGATTCTGACTTCACCTAGCAGAAGTTGGACAGGCTTGCTAGAAGATGGCCTGAATTCCAAACATTTTTCTGGCTCTCTTCTCTTATTCTGTTGCTCCTACATCATCCTGGGTCATCCGTCTCTACCCTAGGGAGAGAGCTGTGGTGCTGCTATCCAAACCAGCCCTTCCACAAGACACTGCATCCACCAGCATCCTGTGCCTTACCCATGAGTCAGTGATTCAGTGACTCAGGACTGAATAAAGAGTTCATCCTCGTCTTGTTGTTCAGCCCATGTAGGGCTTTGCTACTTGGGTCTTAGGCAGTCCCAGCCACTTAGGAATAGCTGTAGAAGCTGGGACCTAATACACTAAGAATGCCCATAAAATCTGTAGGAGGATACCATGTTAATATATTCAGTGTAGAAGCTTGCCTTGTAGGCTTGACTTGTTCAGCAGAGCTAGCGAGTCTCTAAGGGTGCAGCAACCACCTCTTCACTTGTTTTTTTGGTGCATGCATAATATCTCTGTGCTGGCAAGTGTCATTTCCTTTCCTCAGCACGAGGGATCTGAATTTCACTGGCTTCACTGACTCATGCAGCCCAGGTGAACAGCTCCTGAAGGCATTTTAGGATCCACTTACTCCCTGAGATAGATGCTGTTGACACAGTCCCTATATGGGAGGAAAAAAGTGTATAGTAAATGGTTATAGCTTATATGTCTATTTTATGTCTTATAAAACTTGTATGTTTTGTATTATTAAACATAAGCACATGTGTTTTTCTAAAGCACCATAATTGTCACAATTGAATATGAATTCAACATTATTTTCCTTTGTTCCTCTACCAAAAGAATTTGAACATTTAGAATGAAACATCTGTATAAATTCTAATCATAAATTCTTATAATAATATTGTCAAAACTCATCACAACATACCTTTGACAAATTGGTGCCTCATAAATCTTATTAGGCTTTTGAAGTTTTGTTCATGGGTGACATTAACTGTGACTCGCTAGTTTCTGCCTTGAAACAACTAGAAATATCAGTGTATTGAATTGAATTGAATTTAACTCATCTTCTAGTAGGTTACACACCAAAAATCAAGAAAAGTCAACACTCAGATATAATCCTAAAGACAAAACCACATAAATTAACGGCCGCTGGTGTATTTGCCTTAATCTCAAGTGATCATAGTCAAATTTTCTGCATTTTAGATAGACTTTAAACATTCCTTTGAACAGGCAGCAACATGGTTTGATTGATTCCTTAAGGATATCACAAGGTTATGTGGTATTCCTGACGCTAAATTCAGGCCAAACCTTTTTACAAATGTTTATTTTGTTTTTGTTTTTTAATTAACATGATCCCCCTAAAAAAGTGCAGAGTAAGAAAAATGTATGCAATTCTCAGTTCTCATTTGAAATCTCAGAGATTTTAAGGTTAAGAAATGCCATATGGGTAAAAGCACAATGCTTTAAGTCCTTGGTGGATAGCAAGCAGGACCCAAGAAAAAAAACTGTGCCAGGGCAGTTGGAAAATCTAACACTTGTTTTTAGCTCATCTGGCTGAAGGACCAATGAACTAATGTCATGGCAAGACATCTGGCGTGCATCTGTCCATCCATCCACAATTCACAAAAATTACTACTCCTTCTAAAGTATTGGTCAGATTTTTATCGAACTTTCACACAATGATCACCTGATGGGTCTTTACCCATACTATGCTCCAGGTCATCATTGCCTGTACTATTAAATAATGCTGATCATATTGGTTCCTATTGGTTGACTCCTATCACCATTATGGTGACATCTGCAATATGGCCAGTGCTATGACATGCTAATGCATTTCTATTTTCATGCTTTTTATGACCATGGTTATTACAAACCGTCATAATACTCCTGAACTCAAACACTTTCATTTGGTGGTAAACTAGATGAATTTGTCCTAAATGTAACTGTGAGCCTCAATGACTTATCAGTGGGTCATTAGTTTGTGCAATGAGCCGAGCAATGACAAGAAAACGTATCATTTTCTTTCTGTATTTTAAAAATTACAATAACCTGTGAATTGTGATGGATCTTGAGCCGGATGAGCTACTATATCATTGACGTTCTGGTTTTGCTGATATCATGCATCTCATTGTGGGTTGAAAGTAATTCAGCAACATTTAGAAAAAAATTAATTAACACACTTAATCATGGGCATGCTTCTTCCCTACTTAAGCTTCTTACTCTACATTCTGTCCTTGTCCTTGGCAACATTTTTATTAGTGCTTGACTATGCATATATAATTTGTATGAATGCTCTGAATGCTGTTCTTAAGCACCTTGATGTACCACAGTGCTCTTAAAGTGAACAGTTAAAGCACACTTCATTGTAGCTTCAGTGAATGGAACAACACTTCCTATTTCTTAAAAAAAGCACCATGGTATTAGTTACTGCACCCAAAGAATGCATTACCGTGAATAGAGCACTTCAGGACTCCCTTAGGTTAAACTGATTTTTCTTAAGAATAACAGTGTTTATTTTGGTTGAATTATGTTTTTTTATAACAAATACTCTTGTTTTTTGACATTTACTAATATGATGATTCTATATTTTTATTTTATGAATATTTTGATTGTTCTTTGATTGAGTGACAAAAAAATTTTTTTATAAATTAGATTCCAATACCTATTAAGTTTGAATTATAGCATACTAAAAGCTGCTGTTGTTTCTTGTGATGAAGATGCATAATTTTACAAATGCAAGTAGGGGCCATTAGCAAGATTGCTGATATTGTGCTGCCAGTAAGTGCCCTTGGTATTGGTGAAACACGCAACTTCTCATGATGGCCTGTAGAATGTGCAACAGTGGAACTCAAATAGAAACCCCAGAAAAATCTATCAGCCATGGCTTTCACACTTATCACCTCACCTTTCTCATGTCTCAGCAACATATGTTTCAGTCACAATATCACTTCCTTCCATTGCTCTGCCTCTCCTTTCTTTGTTCTCTGATCTTTTACCTTCTGGAAGCTCTGCTTAATTGTCTTCTTCCACCTTTCTGTGTCATTCCTTTGCTCTCCTCTGTCTTACCCATACATTTCTCCTCATTAGAATACATTTATATCTCAAATTCTACCTAACAGGATCATCATAGTGCAAAGTACTGGGAAGATCACAGGGGTACCTTTAATGAAAGGTGTGTGTGCATGGGCTGTTTCTAAATTACTCATCCATAGATAAGACTGTCAGATGAAAGGAAAGAACATGAATCCATTAGAAGAAGATAGATGTTGATGACTAGATGGCAAAAGAGAGAGAGAAGGATGTAAACCTTTCCAGGACAATGACCAGTTAAATCTGGCGTCGGTGCAGAGATGGTAAATTACCTATAATACTGTAGAATCTGCCTTTACCTTTTTGCATTATAGGTTGCCATTTACAATTTCTTTCCACTATCTCCCATCCTCACCTCCTTAATGTTCTATACTCATTTCACTGCTCTCTTTTTCCCTCTCATAGTCATCTCTTGTCAGAAATCTGTTTTTAGTGTTAAATCATCCTTCAGAAGCAGCAAGTTTTACTTCATTAAATAGTGGCAGAGTGCACTGCTTCACTGGAGAGTAAGGGTAAGAGTCTGTCCTCATGGGCTCTATCAATAACCATTAAGGATCCTCTCCCATTATACCAAATCTTATAGACCCCCAGGGCTCGAGGAATGGCCTCAGCCATCTTATATAATGGAGTATGCTTAGATGGCATCACCACTGTTTGGAAATGCAAATTGCAATAGTTATTTTCCCCTCCAGATGATTGCCATGAGGCCTATGTACATAGCCTTTTTCTCATTCAACCTCTTTGCTTAATTAAGAAGAACCTCACTCCCCTATCAGCAACCTGCACTTTGCTCTTGAGCTCCTCCCTTTTCCGTCTCTCTATCTATTTACACAGACACACACCTCTCAGGTCCATTCGGCATATCCAAGCTACTGTAATATGATTATTCACATAGCAATGAGGCTGGATCAAGCTGGCAAGGCTGCCACAGCGTGATGGGAGTCTTTCCGGATGATGACTTAGGACTCCTGCAGCTCCTCTGCCAAGAGCAAGGAATTCAAACTTAATCAGGGCAAGGACCCTTCCCTCCACTATCTACCAGAGAGCTGCATGGGGTTAAAGCCAAAACAGGAACAGAATGAGAGAGGCAAAAGTCAAAGTCTAGGCATCATCACACACACTCCCTCCCTCTGTTTTCCTCGTAGAGAGTCAGAGGTTTTCTCTAGTGAGCGATGGCTTCATTTTAGGGCTATTGGAGGAACTTTTCTTTTTCACTCAGAGAGGAAACATTAGTAAGATTAGCTTTGTCCTACTCGATCAATCCTATCTAAACTCGTATCTCTTCCCTTTTCTCTTTCACACACAAACACACACACTATGTTCCAAATTTCCACACACTATGCTTATTCTCCATCCATCACCCAGAAGCACAGCCAGCAGGTTTCACTGAAGCCCAGGCCAGCTCTGTAGCAGCCCTCTCAGCCTTCAGCTCTCTTTTCTGCTGGCCATAGTCACATGAAGGGGAGGAGGCAATGATCAGTCGTGATCAATAAAACATCGACTGCATTAAGGCTTATGAATAAGTCATGGATGGAAAGAACCCAGTCGTCAGAACACACACTCACAAGCACATACACACACAATCAGCAAAGTGATCTTTTACTTAGACCAGGGAAGATGGACAGAAAAAGAGAACAAATCAAAGCCTTTAAGTTATAGGGAATTTATTACCCATCCACTATATGTTGAAAGCTCTGTCTTTTTGTTCTACTACACAGCCTATTCACAGCCTCTCTCTCATTCAAGTAATGGCCTTTTCCCTCCGGGTGGAATAAATAAGTTATTACATCCATGTGTCCTAAAGCTTTGCAAAGACCATCTGAATATAAATACTTCATTTGCCTCTGTAGTGTATACCTCACTTTGTGCCATAAGAATATATTTGTAATTACTTTTTTCTTTTTTTTTTTTCTTTTTTAAGGGGGCAGGGTGACTGTTTTGGTTGACTGGAGATGCAAGATGAAATTGCCTTACACAAATAAGTCTGTCAACGTTTTACCCCAAACACCATCTTAGACAGGACGGAGCTCTGTGAGAACTCAGGGCTCAGCTCAATGCAGACTTTTGTGTGTTGTGCTGATGAAAAAGAATGAACAGCCTGCGTGATGCTGTAGACAGTTTGAATCCTGAGTAAAATTGGTCTAGTGGATGAAAGCACAACAGGCAACTTTGCCAAGAATTTGAATGAACAGCACTGCTGAATAATGAATGTCTCGATTGTATGCTTAAGAGAGAGGGTAAAACTATATAACAACTAACCTTGTACTATTTGTGTATTCACTCTGTCCAACATCATCATTTCTTTTGGCAGTCAGCAAGTTGGTACTAGATGCCAAGGTGTGTGTGTCTGTATGCATATTATTTCTGCTTGGTTTATAGTGTTGTTTATTGCTTGACCACCACCTAAATTAGAGTGAACCTCTTAAGGTTTGAAAGGCTAATATTGCTCTGATTACAAGTCATATACATGGAGTCTACTGGGTATTCATCTGTGTGTCATACTGTTTTTTGATCAGCTGCCCTGTTTGAGTTTTTATTGTGATGATGTGCTCCTTGAGGAGGTGCAGAAAGGGAGAGGAGGCAGCTCTTTGTTTCTGCCAAGCAAAGTGTGTCAGACAGGAATACTCAGGGAGCAGTGCTCAGAAAGATTTAGCTGCCTAGTGACAAAAATGAGAATTTTTTTTCTCTCTCAAAGATTGTGCTATAAACGACATCGGCAACAAAGGAGGAAGCAAAGGTGGGTAAGAACCTTCAGCGAAAGAGGAGATGGATACAAATGCGCCTTTAAACAGAGAGATGGAACATGAGAGAGGGCACACGCATAAAATGAGGTTTATATGACATTTATTAATTAGCTGCTTGTTTTGTTCGCATATAAAAACAATCATTTAAAAAGATTCAGGACTGATATTGCTTTATAGATTACTGCATGGACAGCTCGCAGTTGTAGTGAAGCTGGGGCAGGCCAGTACTTTTGGGGAGTGCTGCTGTTTTGTGGGGTTTGGCATGCATCGATATTTAGGTGTATATAGTAGTAGCGCTAGTACTAGTACTGAAAGTAACATTTACATTAATATCAGCACTCAAAGTTTCCCAGTGAAACAGCCCAATTTAATGCAATATCAAGTGTTTTAATGTTGCCAGCAGAAAAGCGAGAATGTCAACATTTCCGCTTTTCAGCAACCCACACCCATTTCAGATTTCTGACCAAGCACACCACTCGAGAAAAAGTTCTGCCCTGATGATGTGTTACGAAGCTGCAAGAACTCGAAAACCAGCCCTGCTAAAAAAGAATGACGTCACTCAGCCCTGGGAGCTGGCACAAATTTCTCTGTTCTTGCGAATTATGTACATACTTTCAATCCACGGGCATTAACATAGAGTTGGTCCCATTTGTGGAAGATTGAAACGGGTTTTCCTCTACAGTTTTCCTGTATTTAGCACCATCTATCATTCCTTCAATTCTAACCAGTTTTCCAGTAACTGCTAATGAAAAACATCCTCACAACATGATGCTGCCACCACAATGGTTCACTGTGGGGATGGTGTTCTTGGGGTGATAAGAGGTGTTGGGTTGGCATTTTCCTTGATAGCCAAAAAGTTCAATTTTAGTCATCTGACCAGAGGACCTTCTTACATATGTTTGGGGAGTCTCCCACATGCCTTTTGGTGAACTCTAAACATATTTTCTTATTTTTGACACCCGTCTTGCACCACGCAACCATCAGAGAATGTTGGAGCCTTAGTAAGTCTACTTCTGACAAATTGTATGTTGTTTTTTTAACATTTTATTTTGCAATGTGGACATTATATCTGTCCTTTAGTTTAAATAAAACACATGTTAAGTATATGTATCACCTTCTGTCATGAGTCCCCCCCCCATAAAATGGCACACTGTTAATAATGAATGGCTATTAATCATGATTAATTTAAATTAATCTACAGTGGCTGTGTGATTAATCTGATTTTAAAAATTTAATCGTTTAACAGCCCTATTTATTAGATTTTCAAAATATCCGTATTTTTTCGTTTCAGTGTACCAATTTGGACTTTTTGTGTAGGTCCATTATATAAAATCCCCCCAAAAATATCCGTTTAAATTACAAGTTGTAACACAAAAAACAGAAAAAACACCAAGAGGAGCGAATACGTTTGCAAATTGAGTGTTGCAAATCGTCTTTCCAGCACATCCTGTGTACACTGCATTTAACTACATTTTACTACAACTGAAAAATTGTTTAGTATTGCAGTGAATATATTCTACAAACTGTTTTTTATTTCATTGTGTGTATCCTACTACTGTGTGTAGAAGCTTTACAATCAGTGTTTACACTTTGTGTTTTGTTGTTGTTCACAGTGCTTGTCCAGAAAATTACTCATTTGCCTTATTAAGTATCATTTGTAACTATTTATGTGCAAGATAATAGTAATTAATATTCAATTTATGTGTTGCTTTTTTACAGCCACACTGTACTAATGCAACATACTGTTGAGAGTGATAAAGCAAATCTCATTAAGAGGCTGACATCCATGCACATCTTTAAGTGTACAGGCAATCATGGCTCGATAGTAATTTACTTGTCCTTCTGCTCTAGTTTGTGGCCTATCAAACTGAATGTCAGGATGAAGTCAGAGGCCTATATGAAATAAGATCTTATTTGTGTATTCTTGCTTTGATAGATGAGTGTAAATTCACATATATAAATGCATACTAGCTGCCCAAGGTCTTAGAAAGTGATTGCTTTGAATAGACATATTTGAATGGTGAGATTAAATGGCATAGCCCTAAAGTGCATTGAATCTCACTGAATTAAACAGCTTCTGCATAAAGTGAATAAGTGTGTGTTTAGAAAAAGATGCTGACATATAGTCTTTTGAAAATGGATTTTGGGTTGTAGATTTAGAGAGCAAATCATAATAAGATAGATAGGGTGGGAGAGAAGTTACAGGAGATAGGTTTCTCTGGCAGCAGCAGTGCTCTGTCACCCTTACGACATTGTCCAATTAGACCATATGATTAGTGTACACTGTCTCCAGTGAAATTGAATCTATCAGCCAGGCTCAAATTACAACAGGTCTCTGCAATTTAGCTATCACTTTGTCTCTGTCAGCTCAGAGCTGCTGATATAAAACCGACAGAATGGATGATTTCTACTTAAGGCTTAGCTTGATTGAAGCTGATTACATTTCACAAAGGTTTATTATATTTCCATAATATGTGCGAGTGTTGGATTGTGGGGGTGTTTGTGTGACTGCAGTCAAATGTTTGTGAAAAAGAGAGAAGAGGAGAAAAGCTGGTGGACTGTTCAGATATGTTATGATATGATATGTGTTTTCTCTCATCTAGGCTGCCTGAGCCAAGGGCAGAGCCCGTGAACCCACGGGACTTTGAAGACAATGATTCTGGACCATCCATGGACCACGCCCCCTGATACATGAAGACCAGACTCTTATTACGTCCACCTGTCCTTCAGTATCTGCTTCAGCCAGCCGTCAGCCTTGCTGAGTTGTCAGGGCGGCCCTTTCTCTGTCAGCCATGTCTCTAGTACCCCCCCCTCCCCTCTGAGTGCCTGCTGGCGGTGAAGTGACCTTGAAGAAGGCTGCTGTGACAAATATGGATGGCCACATCTTTTCTACTCAAACTTTTCTAATTCCTCACTAGCTACTAACTTTCTTTAATTGAAGCACGCAAGTTATGTGCAATCAATTACCATCAGGCTCAATTTTCACAGCCAGTCAGATCCTTGGCTTACTGGTGAGCCTGGCTGACTTACCCAGGAACCTGGGTAGGCGGTCGCACAAAGCATCTGTTAAGTCCAAACTGATGTCAGCAATAGGAAATTCTTTGACACGGTGCACTTCACTCTTCATTTATTCGCAATATTACATTGGCTCTGCTGTTTTGACACTCTGGACACTCTGATGTAGAAAGGGAGCATTTCTCAGATGCCACAATGCCTTATATTGTAAAAAGAATATATTGTTCTGGGTGTTTTATGTTGATTGTAAAAAAGGGAAAAAAAAGAAAACTGTCACTTGTGCTCTATATCATGCA
>VUQH01005396.1:15745-38322 GCA_015106775.1 Etroplus canarensis | reverse complement strand
TTGGTTTTGAAAGTTTTTTTTTTAATTTTTAAAAAACAAAATTTTTTTTTAAAATTTTTTTAAAAAAAAAAAAAAAAAAAAAAAGTAAATTGACGATGATTTAGTTTCTATGTACCTTCAGCTGCTCTCTTGTATTCTCCCCAGTTTATCCGCATTGGTAATTTGGCAGAGGTTTGACGCAGATTCCTGATGCGAGAGGGGCTTATGTCATCACCTGGAATCAAACCAGGGACCTTTTGTTTGTAAGGCGAATGTGTAAACCACTAGACTAAGGGGACATTGAGAATGATTTTATTTATTAAAGCAATAAAAGGGCAAAACATCCAAGGGGGTGGATAATTTTTATAGGCATTGTATGTATAGTCAGCAACCCCAATTCCATAAAGGCTGGGATGCTGTGTAAAATATAAATAAAAGTACAACTCAATGATTTGCGAATCTAATGAACCAATATTTTATTCACAAAAGAACATAGAAAACATATCAAATGTTGAAAGTGAGACATTTTACTACTTCATGAAAAATACTACTCATCTTATATTTTTCATGAAATAGTAGCATCCCCTCTTCTTCTAACAGCAGTCCGTAAACATCTGAGAACTGAAAAGAACATTTGCTGGACCTTTGGAAAAGGAATGTTGTGCCAGTCTTGTCTGATGTAGGATTCCAGTTGATCAGTAGTCCTGGGTCTTCTTTGTTATATTTTGTTTTTCACAATGTGCCAAGTGAAAGGTCTGGACTGCAGACAGGCTAGTGCCACCCTCAGACTCTTCTAATATGAAGCCATGCTGTTGTAAAAGCTGATGTATTCAGTTTAGCATTGTCTGGCTGAAATATGTAAGGCCTTGGCTAAAAAAGGCATTGTCTGAAAGAGTGCATACGTTGCTCTAAAACCTGCATGTACCCTTCCAAATGTGCAAGTTGCCAGTACCGTAGGCAATAGGCACTAATGCACCCACATACCAACAGAGTTGCAGGCACTGATGAACAAGCTGGGTGGTCCCTGTCCTCGTTAGTCTGGAGGACGTGGCATCCGTGAATCCCCAAAAAGAATTTTACTTTTTAATTCATCTGACCACAGAACAGTTTTCCACTTTGCCTCAGTCCATTGTAAATGTGCTTTGGCGCAAAAAGCAGCATTTCTGAATCATGGTCACATTTGCCTTCTTGTGTGCACGATAGAGCTTTAACCTGCATTTGTGGATGACATAGCAAACTGTGTTCACAGACAGTGATTTCTGGAAGTGTTCCTGGCCCCATGCAGTGATTTCCATGACATATTTGTGCCTGTTTGCAATGCAAGGCCACCTGAGGGCCCAAAGATCAGAACTGGAATAGTTTATTAATCCCAGGGGTGAAATTGTATCACCAGAATCTAATGTTCATTTTCAGCTGTGTCCCTTGCACACATAGATGTCTCCAGATTCTTGTGATGTTTTGATATTATTTACTGTAAATGCCTTTGCAGTTTTACCTTGAGGAATATTATTCTGAAATTGCTCCTCAATTTCTGAACACAGTTTCTTACAGAGTGCTGATCCTGTACCCAGCTTTACTTCTAAGAGAGACTCTTCCTCTCTAAGGTGCTCTTTTTATACCCAATCACATTACTGAGCTGTTGCCAATTAACTTCATTAGTTGCAACTTGTTCCTCCAACTGTTTCTTTTTAATACCCCTTAATTTTCCAGCCTTCTGTTGCCCTTGTCCCAACATTTCTGAACATGTTGCTGCCATCAAATTCAAGATAAGCTATTATTTTTCATGAAATAGTAAAATGTCTCACTTTCAACAGTTGATATTTTTTCATGTTCTTTTGTGAATAAAATATAGGTTTATGATATTTGCAAATAATTTAATTGTGTTTTAATTTATATTATCCACAGTGTCCCACCCTGTTTGGCATTGGGGTTGTACATGTGTTTCATTTTGTCTAAATTTTCATTTTTATCCCATTTATAGTTGTGATCTTAGTTTGCAGTACAAACATGCTCCTCTCACGACACTCAAATATCACTTCTCTTTTTCTTTAAAAAGTTGAAATCCTCTTGAAATCAGAGTCAGAAGCATATGCGCTCTGTTACATAAAGCAGTCCGTTATCCTATGAAAAATAATAGTTGGATACATTTAATACAAGTGAGAACATAGGACAAGGATAGGACTGTGAGGAACTAGAAGAGGAGGAACATATTTCTGACAAAACATCACATTTTGCCCTGTTTATTTTTCACCATTGTTTCTCAAACTTTGGGGCACAGAGCCAGTCCAAATGTGTGTGAACAGAACCAGACGAAAAATATTAAGTGAAATTAAAGTAAATGAATATGAAATTTCCAAGGGGAAATAAACAAAGCTTATGTTCTCATGTTGACCTTTATAAGTTTTGAACTTGACCCTTTACATTTTTAGAAATTGATTTTAATGACTGACAAAATTGGTTTACACAAGATACTTTTTATCATGTGGCAGTGACTTATTCATTAAGAAGAACTGTTTAAAAATGCTTAAAAAGACACGTATAACCTTCTTGATGCTAGGAAGTGTTGTCTCCTTTTGTTGTCAGTATTTTAAGTCACAGCCTGCACCTAACACCTCCAGCTTGTCTCTGGAAGTCTACAGTACCTCTGAGAAATGGTAACAGGGAACTTATTCTTTTCCCAGTTGTCAGGGTTTTTCTTTTCTTTTTTTTGGCTCATATGAGATCCAGGCACCAAGAAGGTGATGCAGATTGTGGACCTTCCCATACTCACTGACAGCAGGCATCTGTCACAGGTGGCAGGTACAGACAGCTGTCTGGAAAACCCAGCTCATGAACAATGACTGTGCGGGGACCAGACAGGCCAGAGAATCCATCTCTCCTCTTGTCAGCTTCCATCACTCCTTCGTCCCCATTTCAACAAAAACACCTTTAAGGCCTCTGTCTCCAACCTTTGTGAAATCCTTTCCTGTCTAAGCTCCCTACTTGGAAGAGTAAATTAATGACAGTGTAGAGGAAGGAAAGAGGGGGGGTTAAGAGGGAATTCTGATTACAGGACCAGAAGATGAGAGGGTTCATTCCCAGGATATTATGAGGAATGAAAGTTTAAAATTAAGCATGCAATTAGCAGTCATAAAACTGGTGGCAAGGTAATAGAAGTGGTCCTGATCATGATGGTGTGGTTGATTTCCTCTGGCTGATAAAGGAACGTGCCTATGAATAAAATGACATTCCACCTAGATAACACCTACTGCCTTTTCTTCCAGGCACTATAACACATTGAAGTCTCTCAGCCACAGCTGTGATGAATCATTTTCACAACAAGGATGAATGCAGCATGCAGAGAAAGTGGAAGAAAAACATTGTATTTTTTGCAGAACCACTCTCCACAACCTCTGCCAAAAGTAACAAAGAAGTGATAATAATATATGCGCATATTTTAGTATGAAAACCAAAATATCCACATGTGCGTGGCATCCATATATTACAAAATCTTTAAGATTTAAGTACAACCCACACTAAATGTTCAATAAAAACCTGGCACCCAGGCTGATCCATCCTTTTGCAGTCTTCTCATCATTCATGCTGTGTACACAGTCTGTCCGTTTCTAGTTGCCCACACTCCTCCGGAGCTTGTTAATTGCGGTGGTGACACAGGTCTGTGTGTGAAGCGGCAGTAGTAATTGCTCTAGCCCGGCCTGAGGGGAGGAAGGGTGCAGCCATCTGGCCTCCAGGTCTGCCTTGAGGCTAAGAGATTAGATACATGCTTCCACGTTTGATGAGATGGATGGCATTAGCAGTTTTATCAGGGACATCGTCTACCATAAAAACCGAACTGCTGTCCTCAGTGAATTGTTAGACTGTACAGAATGGATTACACTGGAGCAGCCAAAATAATGGTCTAACCACCCCAACTGATGGTGTGCAAATACTAATAATTTAAACTCATTAGTACCATTTAATATCCTAATAATAGAAAACTATAGCTGGGTAATAATGCACAAATCTTGAGTCATTGGAAATCAGTTTTAGGACTTGGCTCAAAGGAAGGGCAAAGAGGAGAAGAATATGTTTTGAAGTTTAGATTAATTTCAATGATATTAACATAATTATATGAAAGTAAAAATCATCTCAGATATTACTAACAGTACGGTAATGTGTTGGATAGGTCAAAAGTGAGGTGTAGTAAAAAAATGAAAAAACAAAGATAAATACAAATACAGCCAGTCATGATAGAATTCTTCCAGGTAGTGCTGATGGGTTTTCTGTGTTGCTTCTGAAAAAGGCTAAACTCCAGCCATGCAAGACTTCCCAAACATGAAACCTGTGTAACAATGGTGTAATACTCCAATCATAAAATTTTACTTTTAACTCTGTATTTAATGCCAAGATACAATAGCAAAGGATTAATTTGAAATATTCAAATAGCTTGCTTTAATGTACACTTGCTTTTCGAAACAGGTTATAATCACATACAAAATGAAGCTTTTCTGCAAACCTTTAATTACTTTGACAGCACCTCATTACTTCTTCTGCATTGCTTGATTTAACTAAGTAAGGTTGTTAACTTATCGAGCATGCATGAGATGAAATCTAAATATTTTTATGACTCAAAAAGCAATAGTGTCTTTCTGTGCACCATCAAACACATTAAGCCCAAACTGTGGCATATGCAACTGTGCTTGGATGCACAAGCCGCTGACAACACAGGAGTTTTTTTTGGCCACATTAAAACAACCGTTGCTCACCATTTATCCTACACAGCAGATTTGGCTGCTTGCAACTTGGTCCTCTTCCCCAAAATGACACTGAAGTTGAAGACTTGCCATTTGACAGATTGCAGGTGGTCAGAACAGGACATCCAGGGAGTGGTCTAAAGAATAGTGGCATCCCTGGAAGCAGTGCAGAGGCACACAAAGGGAAAACCTTGATGGGGAAATACTAATTTAACTCAGGCAAGCTTCTTGCTTTTTGTGAGTCACAAAACCTCAAGGTTGCTCTTTATTTACTGGGGTCGTGCACTTGTCATCCAGGTTCTAGGTGTTAAACAAGCTCCAAGTACTAAACAACTAAAAAATAAGACTCGTCCTCCATTGGAAAGATATATTTTCACTCAATTAATACTGGATTGGACCAGCCTTAACAATGCTTTGTTCTGCTGTGACCAGTTTGAACCAAGTGATGAATTTAAAAAGGTCATAAGATAGCAAGGTCAGTTGTGAATTTAGCCAGAGAATTTCTAAATAGGAATATAGAGAAAAAACATTATTTTTTAATGTTGGGTTTTTTTCAAGCTGCACAGCTGCTGAAGGGTGAGTGAGTTTTGAACTGCAGAAAGCACAAATGCTTTCAGCAGGTATCTGTAGCCACCTAAAAGTTTGGGAATAACAGAATCTGTCTTGCAAAGCTTACTTGTCCAGTTAATAACTCAGACCTCTAACTAAGCAAAAACAGCAAATTTTTCCACATTTAAAAGCTGAAACCATAAGATGTTGGCATATTTACAAACTCTATTTCTATATAATTATTACTGTAAAAAGTGTCAGACAGTATTTCATGGGATCTAATTTAAATAGCCAATCTCCTAATTTGAATAGTAACTACAGTCGTAACTATTTTGAAGTAAAAAGTGTAGTTTTCCTCTATAACATAGAAGGGTTCACGTATGAAGTAACAATACTCCAGGAAAATGAAACTGGGAGTCACAATGTGTTACTCATTCAATTTATTTGTTTCTCTTCACTCTAAAACACTGAGATCAAATGCCATTACTTTGCATAATGTGTAGAGCCACATGGATGAGAGCAGCAGTATTAAATGCATCTTGTGGTACAAATAGCTTCCTCACTGTTTGTTAACTAGTGTCAGTGGCCTCCATTCATCAAGCATTCCTAGAAAAAAAAGCAGGGGATTCTACCTAAATAGTATCCTAAATAAAAAGCACAACATTGTGGGAAACTAGTCAGATCTGTTGACCATTTATTTATGATACATTCCAAAGAAAGCAGTTATGAGTTATTAAAAATAAGGCTTGATACTGTAAAATATTTATAATACTACTGAAATGTACCGAAGTAGAAGTTGATGGCCTAATTTTGATTTGTGTCAAGTTGGGGCACAGATTCTCTCACCTGCAAGGAAGAAGGAGAACAGTCCTAAAGATAAATCTTGAACAGTGCTTGTGGTATTAAAATTAACCAGACCCGATAAAGGCACGGGAGTTTGTTTTGATTAAAACATCATGCCAAAACCTGAGAATGCTCACTGACTGGGCTGCTTTACAGCAAGTGGGTTTTTACTCTGAACCTGACCCGGAAGCCTTTATGTCTGCCTGGACTTATATTACCTTGCTGCAGACTACTAAAGACTGTGACTGGGTCAGTGAATGAAGTGAAATACAGAATACAAATTTCATCACAGTGATTAATGAAGCATAACGTTAATGGTTTTTGCCAGGGTTTGGCATACAGGTTGCATGAGTTGGTGCCAAGAGCAGTTATTTTTTGTCAGTTTTGAAAGTAGTCTTAAACAATGTCACTAAAAAGGTGAATATTTGGAAGCTGTTGTGCAATAAATCTGCTGTGTTTAAAAAATGTAAGCCCAGCATATGTCTCAGAAATGAAAAATGTAAAAGCAAAATTTAAGCATATCACTCTCTATACTAACCATTTTCAGGTCAGAAAGAAGCAATCTGCTCTATTTCACAGTCTGCTGTTGGGTTTTAGCCACCCTCTGGAGTGGAATTGCACATTGAAATTTACATGTACTTTTCCTTCCACCAAGCTCCTGCCTAGTATGCAACACATAAAGCTCTTTCATTTCTTGAGTAAAACCTGTTTGGAGTCAGCCACTGTGCTGCTCCTGCTTTAAGGTATCCTGTGAGATCTCCTGTGAGACGTGCATTTCAGGGCCTTATATCATGATGGTGGCAGGCTTTCCAGTGGTTATCTTTGTACAAATCAGCTGCTTTGCCCTTTGATGCTTGTATGAGGAATTTACAGACTGATTTATACTGATAAAACTTATGTTGTGAAATCACAGGATGTTCGTTGTAAGCTCAAATAGGATATATGGAAAAGCTTAGCAGTTAGGCTAAAAAATAAACAATACAAAAATACACTGTTGTATATGCTATCTGGACAAAAGTATTGGGCCACCTAAACACTACCCCATTCTACACACATTTCACTCTTCTGCCAAAGCTTTCTCTAAGATTTTGGAGTGTGTCTGTAGGAATTATTGCTCATTCATCCAGAAGAGCATTTGTGAGGTCAGAGACTGATGTTGGATGAGAGGGCCTGTTTTGTAATCTCTGGTTCATCCCAAAGGTGTTTGATGGAGTCAAGGTCAGGGCCCTTTGTGGGCCAGTCAAGTTCTTCAACAATAAATGCATCCAACCATGCATTTATGGGCCTTGTTTTGTTTACTGAGGCACAGCCATGCTGGAATAGAAAAGGGCCTTCTCCAAACTGTTCCCACAAAGTTGGAAGCATTGAATTGCCCTAAATGGGACTAAGGGCCCCAAGCCAACCCAAGAATAACAGCCTCATTTCATTATCTCTCCTCCATCAAACTTTACAGATGGCACAGTGCAGTCAGACAGATAACATTCTCCTGACATTTGCCAATCCCAGACTCATCCATCAGACTGCCAGATAAAGAAGCGTGATTTGTCATGCCACAAGACATGTTTCCACTGCTCCAAAAGCCAGTAGTGGCGTATTTTACTGTACACTATTCCATCTGATGCTTGGTATTGTGTTTGGTCATGTAAGGCTTGTATGCAGTTGCTTGGCCATAGAAACTCCTGCCATGAAGCTCCAGGCACAGTTTTTGTGTTAATGCCAGAGGAGGTTTGAAACTCTGCAGTGCAGCGTTGGTGAATTTTACACACTATGCACAAAACACACCCACACACATTAACCCCACTCTGTAACTTTACGCGGTCTGCCACTTGGTGGCTGAGTTGCTGTGGTTCCTAAATACTTCCACTTTTCCATAATAACACTTAGAATTGATTGTGGAATATCTGTGGGGGAAGAAATTTCACCAACTGACTTTTAGCAATGCTGGCATCCTATTACAGTTGCTGTATTTGAATTAAGTGACATTTTTTTAATCATCCATTCTTTCACAAATGTTTGTAAAGACAGACGGCATGGCTAGCTGCTTGATTTTATACACGTGCCAATGAGACAGATAATATTTGCAGGCAAACTGTAAAAAAAAGAATATTTTAGTACATCATGAACACTACAGGCTTAAAAATGTTCTGGGACGAGCAGTGAATCAAATAAATTTACAGTTTAGATAAGAACAAAGAAGACTATACAGAAATTATTCACACAGGAACGTGAATATCACTAAGAATTTCACCAGTCAACATGATTTTATCCATTTGGTTCTTCACTGACATGTTGTGTTTATGTCTGTCCTTGTACTTCCCGCCCACGCAAATGTTTCTTCAGCAGACTCCCCATGGTGACTGCTTAATCAAGATGACAAGCAAGCTTAAAAACACATCCTAATTGGATGCGGCAATGATAAGACATTAACTAAACATGAATGTATTTATGTATTCCGAAAGAAAAAACTCAACACTCAACCCTCTCAACATGAGCTTTTCCCTCCTCCCAAATGAAACATGTGTAGAATTAGATATACTAAGACACATACTTTTATGCCTTGTTTTCTGTTTTCTGTTGATGTACATGTCACTCTCTGGGCACAGCTACACCTCTACTCTGAGGCAGTTGCACGTAAAGAAACACAGACAGGTAAGAGTACTAACAACCTTGATTTACTGAGAAGAATAACTCAACTTTCTATATTTGTAGCATCATGAACACCTCTGAACAAGATCCAGTTTTTGCTGATGATACTGCTGCTAAGACACCACAATCAAAACACTACAATGGCATGTAGTATTTCAAGGTTTGTGCTGTACTCAACAAACTCTAAGTATGAGTAGTAAGCATGAGACAGTAGAGGGGAAATCAAAATACAGAGAAAGA
The DNA here is from genome assembly GCA_015106775.1 of Etroplus canarensis. Classification (NCBI taxonomy): domain Eukaryota; kingdom Metazoa; phylum Chordata; class Actinopteri; order Cichliformes; family Cichlidae; genus Etroplus; species Etroplus canarensis. The sequence continues at coordinate 29,332 of VUQH01005396.1, read as the reverse complement.
GAAGAGTTTTTTTTTCCTTATACCTAGAGAGAGCTTTGGAATCTTTAATGGATAGCTAAACTGGAACAGCAAATTGGCAGAACAGATATTTCAGTTTGAGATTTTGCTTTATTTCAAGGCACAGAATATGTGGTCTCGAGAGGTTACATTCTTCTGCAGGAATAGATGGTACTACAATACAGGCAGGGAGAAAAATAACAAATACCATATGAACTGAGGTGCATTTTGAAAGACATGGAAAGCAGAGAAACTTAAACAGTAAACAAGGTATGTGGCAGATTCTGCACCTGTATGATGCTGCTGCACTTAGAAAATGTCTTGTGATGTGTAGAGAGAGCAAGGAGCAAAACTACAGATGTTATGGGTTATTTTCATGCCTTTCCAGCAAGGCAGCTACAATTCGGTGGGTAGCTGCAGAGTGTGTATTTAATCGTCCTTTAGTATTATTGATGACTCTTTTATCTATAGTAGGGGAAATGACATGAGACTCACAAGAAATAGCAGAAAATGCAAAGATGGAGCAGAATGAAAGGTAATGCTATTCTCCAAACTGGCTGCACTAAACTGACACATCAGGGTTACTGAAACAGTCATGAAAAAGAAAAGATATGTTTTCAAGGCAAAGAAGATGCGATTGTTGAATTCAAATCATGCATCATACAGGCTGTAGCACAAAGGGATTAAATGTGTTTTTCACTCATGTCCACAGGAGCCTGAAATCCTGTCTTTCTTCAATTTCATTGTCTCTCCAAAACAGGCTAACATCCATTAGTGCTAGCAGGCAGGGGATTGAGATGAATGTGTTCCAATTTTAACCACCCCTCTGAGTGCCCTGCAGGGTCTCGCTGTATGCTGGATTGTGAAGTGAGGAACTGGAGCTGTCCCAAGGTAGCTTGGACTGTTTCAGAGTGACCGCATGATCTCTACCTGTGGGTGGAATACCAAGCACACCTTTCATTGTGCTTTTATGCTTTCATATAGCCACACAACAAAAACGGCTCTCTCCTGCTATCTGTTTTTTTTTCCTGCTTCATTTCTCATGTACACATGTGTTGAGAAGGCTCCAGCTACAAAGGCCCATCTCTAAAACTGCATATAATCACTTCAAACATGGCATCTCTGTCTCCATTATACAGGGCTTGCATGGTACATAATGGGCAAAAAGATGACAACAATGTGCATGCAAATTCACTCACTTGAATACCCTACCTAATAATTCAGAGAAAAATGAATAACCAGCTTGTTTTGAGAACCAGTATCTGTTTATCCACACTTTACTTGAGTCATACTCCCACTGTATACAGAATCCTCTTTTCATGAGAGCTTTGTGTACGTCTGAGTGAAATAATGAGTAGATACAACAAAACCATTTTCCCTCTCTCATACTGTATGTAACATCTACTTTCTGTCTGAAGCATGTCCTTGCCGATCAAGAGTGCTCATTTAACCCTGTGTTCACCCAACAGCATTAAACATGGCACAACTTGGTGAACCGGGTTTGACTTTAACCATGATATATGGGGTGCCATTAAGATAATGAACATAAAATGGTCGTCCGATTAGATGAGCATCCAGTGATGTTAATTGTTCTTATGATAAAAGGTCAGACTCAGCATGTGCTTCAGCCCAGGCGCCACCAGCAGTGGTTTTTTTAATGAGACTTTCTCAATTCAATTATCCACAGGGAAACGGACAGAGGCCAGTGCTTATGCAACCAACTGACATTTATAGGTTTGTGGCGTCTGTTTAGATTAACTACCAGAACCAGCAGACCCAAAAATGCAGAAAGTAGGACACTAAAGCAAACTGCATAGGGCCTATTTACAAAACATAAGAATATGCAAAGATGTTTTTCAGAAGGCAGAGGACAAGGTACAAGGTCTGCAGCTGAGGACATGGAGAGTAAGTGGGCAGGTAAGTCTGGCTGGTACATGTGGGGACTCTAGAGCTACTAGAAAACATAATAGTAGGCTGAATGCCGCTACTGCAATGTCTGCTGTGATGGAGTGTGATGGAGAGTGGGTGGAAGTGCTGCTCTTCAAATACTGCTGGTGTGTGGTTAGATTATGACAACCAAGTGTGGCTGTCCGGATCCAGCTGGAACCTGTAAGTCTGTAAGCCTCCTGAAGGCATGAGGGGACCACGATGGGGTCAAGCAAAGGAAGTTTGCCACACTATTTTATGAAAATGGATCATTTCCAACCCTATTCTTCTTTTTAAAAAAAGAAAAAGATAAAACACATAACCATAAACAATTTAAAGCCCAAATATTCTGTCACTTTATGACATATTGAAGCTAGAATGCATATTTCAAAGTTCAGTCCAAAATACCACACAGACTGGTGTTTTATCTGACTGTAGTGTAGTGGTTTACACATTTACCTTACAAGTGAAAGGTTGTTCGATTCCAGGTGGGGACACAAGCCCCTCCAAACATGGAGGGTTCTGTCAGAGATTGCATCCGGCGTAAAACCTCTGCCAAATTACCAATGCAGATTATTCCACTGTAGCAACCCCTTGGGGAAAATACAAGAGAGCAGCTGAAGGTCTGTATACCCCTGGTTTGAATCTCAGTTTCTAATAGTCTGTTTCAGTGTCTACAGCTTTAAATCAAACTGGAATGGCTGCTGCACTCGCCCTTTTAGGAAAAGCAGTCAATGGGAGAAGCGCAGCTCTACTGTCTATATGACTACATGATTGCCTGACCTAAAGGATACACTATGTGGCTTCAAACTTTCTCTCCGAGCAACAATTTTACTTGTAAATAAAGCCAAATTCTCTGCACAGTCATAGTTTCTAACATATGTGAGTTTGTCTGATGGTTCCAAAAATCCAGATGTCAGCGGTGCAGAGTAGTAGTTTTCCCTGTATTTAATGGGCTGCATTAAAGTCAGTATTTCATAGTCATTCTGTCCTCTGACAAGAGGAAGAGGAAAATACAAACATGAAAACAGATTTATTATGAATTTGGCTAAAATGCAGTATGAGTGCAGAGTAGGAGGGAAACAAACAGATGTAAATGGCAAACAGAAAGCCACCTGAGTTTAACTGCACCGAACAACATAAAGTGATATGAACACAGAGAAACACACCCAGTACTTCTGTGGTGGTTTTGACAATTCATTGTCGCCCCTCAGCATATTTTCACCAGCGCTCTGACCTGTGGACATGTATACATTTGCTAGTCAACAACAACATATCCTGTTTCTGTGAGGACATCATCAGCTAAAGCCCTTGTCACACCTTGACGATTTAACAAGCGTATGCTGTAAATACGCTGGTATGCATCGATTAAGTTACTGGTAAGTTTTGTATGAGTTAAGAGCACACTGAAGTGCGCCGGCATACGTCGTAGTACAGTGAGGCAGCCGGACATTTTGAGCATGCACATAATCTCCGACGTATGCAAACATATGGCTCATACATCCTACATACGTGGCCCATATGTTGCAGGTACAGCACTTTATGGATACGGCGACTCGCGTTACTCATATATCGAAATACATGGAGATAATGTCTAGTGTACCCAAAACATACTAATAACCTATGAATAACATGTTTTTCACCTGTGTGTAACATATATCAAACTTACCTCCATTGCATATTGACATTTGTAGATGTATTTGATGTGTTCCGGTTGTACTGAACATGTTTCTAACATACAGCTACTGTATAATGGCGTATGTGCCGCCTTTAAGGGAAGTGGTATAAATGGGCTTTAAGTTGTAAATCCAAGCAATACACTAGAGTTCGTTGGTCTCGTCTTGTCTCGTCTTCTACCGTTTTTCCAGGGGTCCGGGTCACGGAGGCAGCAGTTTGAGCAGAGAAGCCCAGACTTTCCTCTCCCCAGCCACCTCCTCCAGCTCTTCAGGGGGGACACCAAGGCGTTCCCAGGACACACTGGAGAGATTATGTCTCCCAGCTGGGCATGTCCTCCGAGAAGGACATGCCCAAAACACCTCAAGTGAGAGGCGTCCAGAGGGCATCCTGATCAGATGCCCGAACCACCTCAACTGGCCCTGTAGAGGAGCAGCAGCTCTACTCTGAGCCTCTCCCGGATGACTGAGTTCCTCACCCTATCTCTAAGGGTGAGCCCAGCAACCCTGATGGTTGGTATTACGTTTTATATATGTTAGCAATACATTATGTATACATCCATTTAACGTCATTGTTCTGCATATGTCAGCATTTTAGAGACATTTGGATGAGTCGCATACGCTTGGTAAATTGTCATGGTGCGACAGGGCCCTAAATAATAATTCACTGGGTTTTCAGTACGTCAGTAATAGGAGAACATGAAGCTGTTAGTTTGGTTATTTGTAAGTAATGTCTTTACTTGCTGTTACATAGCCCTTAATGATATTTTATCATATGCTGTTATTTTCTCTTGTTGAAGCAGCTAGACTCCAATGACAAAAAAAAAAAAAACACCTTTCCATAGAAAAGCATGGGGATGCTCTGTGACACATAGGTCTGATTCAGAATTAACATGTTACAGTACCAGCCACATAAGCAAACTAACACAGCAAGGCGGCAACAGGTACTCTGCCAGGTAAAGCCCCCAAAATATTTTAAATATAAACTGCAGTTAAACTGATCATTTTACTGGCAATTTTTGTTGATCATCCACACCAGAGCAGTCAGCACTGATTTTATCAGCATTCTTTCATACGCTACTTACCACTGACCCAGGAAGAAGTGAGCAGTGAGGGGACATGACTATGGTCAAATTTTTAGCTCACTCTCCTACTGGTTATCTGTTTTCTACATATAAAGAGGAGGAATTCTTACTGGCTTTTATAGCTGCAAGGAAGTTTTGTTTTCAGGGGGCTCAAAGAATGCTGGCAGAGACTTCAGATTTTCAAAACTCATATTTTACATCTCAAAGTTTACAAAAATCTCATAACCCTATAAAAGTGGATTTTCAGGATATGGGACCTTTAAGCTCATAAATAATAATTTTAGCTATGTGCAGCTAAGCTCGATGATAGACTGGTGACCTGTCCAGGGTGTAGCCTGCCTATCGCTCCATGAAAGTTGGGATAGGTTCCAGCTCCCCTCCAACCCTGAAGTGGATAAGCAAAAGAAAATGGATGGATGGATGGAGTTAAGCTGTGGTATCAACACTGCACAAACATGCAACAGAACTCCTCCTTCTTTCAAAATGCTAGATTTGGCCTTCCCCTAGCAACATGCTGAGGTTGCCCCCCCTTCTCCTTTGAGGATTAGAAACGATCAAAGCTATGCTCATTCCACACTCACATTTTATCCCTCCCAACAGCAGGTGGGAAACCCCCATCAGCCCACACACACCTCTGTATCAGCCAATAGGGTAAGCCTAAGGGACGTTTAATAGGACAAGCCAAGAAGCTTTCTATTGCAGCTCTTAATTTTTCTTATTTCAGTGTGTTCGGTGGTCAGGTAGTGGGACATAAAGATGATCCGAACTCTTTCACAACATTTCTTCATTGTTTTGTATTTCAATGGCTTCATTGCTGTCGATCAGTTTCAGCTGCAGTTACTTTAATGCTTCTGACTGCCATCTTTTTTCCAGAGTGTGTGTCATTGGCTGGCACAGATGTGTGTGCTTGTGTGTGAAGAATGCCTTCACCCTATGTCACTGTGTGTCACGGCCCTAAGCTCCAAAGCAGTGACTCTAATGAGAGTTTGCCCGAGGCAACTCAACAAAACAAAACAATTTATTTGTATGTCTTTCGGCGTGTAGGGAATGCGCCTGTATTTCAGTCTGCCAAAAATTATGAATTAGGCATGTGCTGGGAGAAAAGAAGTTGATATTTGAATATGAACATTTCCCATAGTGCTTTAGGGCTGGGACCCAGCAGCAGCGGGCATTGAGCTGGCAATTCTTCACCCTGTGATCAAAGGCCCAGTTCCCAGCAAGCTCCCCTAACACCCTCTCTCTGTTTCCCTTTTTTCCCCTTCCCTCCTCTTTCCTTGTTGCTCCAATCATAGCCCAGAGCAGTCAGGCATGAGCAATATTTCTGTGGTGGTGTTCCTCACTATCCCCGAGTTCTGCAGATCCTACTGGTCTTGCCTGACGGAGAACCCCTCACTGTGCTGACCGTTACCCCTCTAAACCCAGCTTCCTCCTCTCATGGTCAATCTGCATGCTCTAACTGCTCCCACACATAAACTATTCCTTTCAGGCCAAGCTTTCTTTTTACAACCTTAGGCAGTTACAATGCTATTGCATTGCTTGCCACCGTACCCTGTGTTTAGTTTCTTGACCCCCACACACACGCTACTCTGACATGCTCTTGATGAATCCTCTCTGAGTGCCCGTAACTTTCAGTTTAGTTAGGATATCTAATGCTCCCTTTCCTACTCAACCTGTTTTTACACACACCTATATTATACACTTTACTGCTGAATCGTAACTGTGAACTAGCCCTGTCTTCAATATTTTCTACAACATCCTTGCTTTCTTTAACTGCTGCCTGCTGTTCCTTCTATTCTAACTCACACTTTTAAATTCTAATGTGTCTCTCACTTGCCAGAGCATATTTGTTATCTCTGTCATTTCATATCCATACATTGTTACTTTTTAATACTGTCAAGGTTACTCTCAATGTTATCCTCCCACTAATCTTGGTGTTTTATCTCACACAAATATATGGAGCATTCTGATTTTTTTTTTTTTTTAAATTAAAAAAAGAGGTGGAGAATAGGGGCATGGCGTGGTGGGGAGGCAGGGAATGAAAGGCTTACATTTTCCTATAAAGAAAACCAAAATGAAAATAAAACACCTGTGACAGTTGGCGGTCCACTAAATGAAGGCAGCCTGCAGGTGTGAGCAGTGGGCCGAACCAAAATCATTACTATAAAACAGGCCAAGCCTGCCGGGAGCGCTGGTGCCTCTTTTCATCTTGGCCTAACTCCATCACATGACCCTTGTGGCCCTGATGCTCTTGTCTGTCTGTGTCCCATTTTCCTCGGCTCTCTGGCTTCCTCTTAGAGATATTCCTATTCCTTCTCTTAAATATTTTATTAGATTTTGTCTGCGCAGTTAGTCACATGTTCCTCTGTGTACAGGAGGCAGTGAAGCCAAATAGAAAGTGTTCACTTCTTCAATTCAGTTTATTCTGAAGTCTATTTTAATGCTACCTTTGATAACTAAAGTTCTGTAAGGACCACTTTAGATAAAATAGGATTAATATTAATATTTTAATGATAAAAGAAACCAACAGTAACTGGGTTTAATTCTTTAAACCAACCTTCTAAACATTTGTTTAATTCATGCTAGTAGCAAGTACCTGAGACCTTAATATGGGGCTGCTGTTCCACAAGAATGATTTTTTCATAAATATTAAATACACTGCAATGATTTTAGTATAGACCAATGGTGTGCTGCAATGTTTACAGAAAGACAAGAGAGATGACCTGTGTTTTTATCCAGGTATGGTACGAGTTAACGTCTCCTCACCATCATCAAAAGCTTTCATTGCTAACAGGCTAAACTAGATCTTTGACTACACTACATTCTACATCACAAATGTTGACGAAGGTGGTTAGTATAAGAAACCTTACCTCTGTCGATGATAAATTATTTGTTCACTTGCTAATGCTACACATATCTGTGTACGTGAACAACAACCCCAAGATCGTAACCGATCTCAAAGCAGTGAAAGCAAAGTCAGTGGCGGCTTGTCAGGCACGCTGGTCCCCTTTCAAAGACTGGAAGTTTATCCACAGTGTGCACACAACCAAAAAAAAAAGACTTGGCAAGAGCCGTGCCCTTGAAAATGACAGAAACTATAGACTCCAGTGGCACCTAGTCAAGCTACTTTCCAGAGACAATAGCCAACTGCCACCACACCATGGCAGTTACATGACAAATGCAACCAGGCAATGAGAGATGCTTTAAGGGACAGAATGCTGCTTGAAATGTAAGGCAGGAGGTTACTTTCACTTTGATATCCTTTAATTGATGTCTGCTTTCATTGAATGAATCCTGAAGATTGGTAGGCAATCTAGCCCACCTTAATGTTAACATTTACAGTGCTAATAGCTCAACAATTAATTAGATGTTGCATTATTCCTTTAATTCAAGTTCCCCAGAGGAGAAATCCAGTGATTAGTAATGTCCTCACTTCTCAGCTGCTACGCCAAGGTTTTCAGCAATCCAGTAAAATGTAATTACATGTACCAGATGAACCAGCATCTGGTATATGTATCAGATAAAGTTGAAATAATGGCTGATTAGAGAGAAGAGATACACAAGTTGCAGCTTGTCAGAGCATGCACACGCATCATGTGTCATATGAACTGGCTCTCAGAAAGCCCCTGACTTTCCATCTACCAACAAATAGTAAATTGACCATTGGTTCACAGTGTAATGTCTCAATATCGGGATTATTTGGTGTTTGGTATGGATATTTAAACTTGAGTTGTCCCTCAACTTCACATATAATGTTAGCATTGGGTGAGCATTCCAGTTTGTCCAGTTAATTTTTGGTTTATAAACTAATACCTGCAAAACTAACAGCATTCCCATCAGCCTCAGCTGCACTCTAAATGCATTCAGTTCAAAGCACAACTGAACGTAAATAGATGCTCACAGAAGACAGTCTCAATCTGACAAGCTGCCTCTGGTGTATCTTATCTCTCTAATCAACCATCATTTAAATGCAATTGACAATAATTTAATCATTTAGAGTGACATATAAGGCTTTACAAACACCAGCTGAGTCTGTATTTTTTCCAAAATGAAGGACAGAGTCTGAGGAAGGAAGCCTTGATGACTGCTTAAAGTTAACTTAATGTAATTATGTTTAAGAAAGAAAAGATGGGCCATCTCTCAGCTGGGCTTGACCTTGTTTAAGGCTGTTATTTAGAAATGCCTCTGCCTGTTGTTTAGAAAGCAACAGTGATAATGGGTTGCTGTGGCCTTGGGAGCTTGATTACCATAGACCTGCTTCTGTATTTTCTTACAATATAGCCAAATTTGAACAACAGTATAGTCCTGTTTTCCTGTGTATGCTTTACTCATGCAGAACTGTTCAATCATTATAAAAGTGCTAAAATATTACATTTAATTGATACATTATTATTGCTCTGATTTTATTATAGTTTCCCATTGTGATTAAAATTTGACATGACACAATCAAATCAATAACCCAGGTATTGCGCTTTTATTTTGATAGCCTCTTTTATGCTATATGGACAAAAGTAATGGACCACACCTTTTGATCATCAAATTCAGGTGTTTTATTCTGTCCCATTGTCACAGATGCAATAAACTCAAGGACCTAGCCATGCAGTCTGCCTTTATAAACAGTTGTGAAAGAATGAGCCATTCTAAAGAGCTCACTGAATTTCAGAATGGTACTGTAATAGGATGTAAAGTTATTGAGTGGGGTGGCCAAGTGCTGAGGTGCATGGTGCATAATAGTCGCCAACACTCTACTGACTGAATAACCACAGTTTTCCAAGCCTCCTCTGGCATTAATATCTGCACAAAAACTGTGCTCCAGGAGCTTCATGGCATGGGTTTCCATGGTCAAGCAGTTGCATGCAAGCCTTACATCATCAAGCACAATGCCAAACATTGGACGTGTAAAGTGTAAAGCATATTACCACTGGACTCTCGAACAGTGGAAACTGTTTGAGTGTGTGGAGTTTCTGTGGAGTGATAAATCACACTTATCTGGCAGTCTGATGAATAAGTCTGAGTTTGGCTAATGTAAGAGCATTATCTGCTTGATTGCACTGTACCAAATGTAGAGGGCTAATGCTGTAGGGTTGTCTTCTGGGGTTTGGACTGTTGCTACAAGTGAAGGGAAGCTTGCTCTACATTCTCACTGCAGGCAAAAGTGGCCTGAATCAAATTTTTTGCCCATATGTGACCCATATTGTCATGGTATGCTATTGTGTGAAGAGAGTGGATACAATATGCAGACTCCAGGAAGCCAGGAGAGTCACTCAAAGCAAGCTATTCTGCTGATCACGTTACTGAAAAATAACAAAGTATACCAAGCAAAAACAGGGTACAGTAGTGATGGCAAAATCGAAACAGTGTTTCAGTGCGTACCAAAACCTATGTGGAACTTTTGATTCGAAACGTTGTTCTGAGGTCTGTATTAAGAGGAGAATGTCATCTGACCGTTCCATTTTGTGTTCCATTACGTCACCAGCTGTTTCAAAACATCTTCGGTGTTTAGCTCCACTTCCGAATTGAAATTCAGAGAAACACATCTGAATAAACAGTGATCTTATTTTGTTTTAAAAGCTGAAAAGGTAAATAGGTGAATTCAGTCTGCCAGTCCTCATCCCTGTTCAAAATGATGAAACATAGAGAACTCACTGAAAAAGAGAGTCTGCATTAAAGACCTTCATGATGCTGGATGGTCTTTCTTGTTTATATGACAAGCGGTCTAATAAATGTGTTAAGCACTGTATGTAAATGATTATTTCTCATGTCCTTGCCTCACCACCTGACATGTGTAAAACAAGTCTTGCTTCATTTACCTGAGTGTCTTGTACTGATTTTGGAATTATACTGAAATGGATGGGGGTAAGAAGTGTCCCAGGTCAGCTGTCGGAGATCACTTTGAGCTTCTCTAAGAAATGTACCTTTTGGCTGCTCCCTTGTATTCTCCACCAAGGGGTCACCACAGCAGATTGATCCACATTAGTTATTTGGCAGAGGTTTTACACCAGATGCCCTTCCTAATACAACCCTCCATGGTGAGAGGGGCTTGAGCCAGAGACCTTTCACTGCAAAGGCAAATGCTCAAACCACTACGCTACCGGAGACACTACGTTGAACTGCTCTAAGAGAAGAAAGTTAATTGTATGCACTGCATGCAACACCTGGCATTTTGCAATTAAACAACATGAACGTGGAGTATGTGCACGGCAGAGGATTTGAAAAGATGTACAAATAATTTTTTTTTTAAATTACAAAAAAAATTATAAAGCACTATATGGCTGAGGTAGAGTGTTGAAACTCTAGCTTTACTTTTTTGCACTGTGTGGATTTGTGTATTGGATGGTATATTATTTATGGATAATGTATATATTTATATTAGGCAGTATCACCGGTTACATGATGGACTGAACAGAGGTAAGGCTTAATAAGTATTTGCGTCTACCTGTTCTTTTTAAACAAGTTATGGTGAAGGTTCTTGTGTGTGAATTCAAAGTAAGATATTTTGATAGACGTCATTTGTTTATCATATTATTATGTTTTTTTTGTACATTTCACATTTTGTTGTTTGTGTTGTTTTATGTTATGCTCTGAATAAAGAATTCATTTATTAATGTATAGAAGCACCCCCTACAGATACTGACTGATTAAAATAAATATCCTACCATATAAACAATACTACAAACCAACACAGAAAGTCACAAGAGACAAGAAAATATTCCACTGTTTATTGAGTGTAAAAATTAAAAATCATACATTTATTTGGCCACCAGATGTCACTGTGATGAGATGCTTTGAGCGTTCCAAAAGATGAAATCTTTTTCCAAATCAATTTTTCCAAATGTTTTGATCTCTTGAATGTTCCATTTCCACCACCATCACTAGGATGCAGAGACAGGAATACACAATGGCATACACAGACGCGGCACAGACCCAGAAAAACCAGAGAAGACTAACAACGCTACACTGAACTAAGGAGAGACAGAGTTTAAATAGACAAGGACTAACAATTGATGAGCAACAGGAGGGAGAGGTCCACAGGTGACAACACTCAGGGGCAGCAAGCAAAACTAAGCACAATCCACAGAACAAGGCTGGTTACCAAAGTAAAACAGGAAATGAGGAACATAACTGAGAAAGCAGACACAAAACTAAACCTGACAGATAACATAAACTTGAGGGAAGCACAAAGACAAACTAAGAGCAGTGACTAAATTCACATGGAAACCCAAGATGCAAGGAAGGAATGCATAACATAACCAATAGAACTCTAAATGACAGGAAGATAATGAAACCGCAGAAACTACAGGGATAATGAAATCAAAATCAGAACAGAATGTGATTCAGTAAAAAGAGTATAGAACAAACCAGAACATCAAACTCAAAATAACTAAAACCCAGAATAACCAAAAACAGCATAACCAAAAAAACAGGAGAATACAAACTACGCAAAGAGACTCAACATACAGGGACTCAGACTCAATTATATGAAGAAACACAAGGGGAACAAATATGAGACACAAAACCAAAACTGCATGAAACAAGAACCTAAGTACAAGGAGACTGGACACAGCGAAACATGAAGACACAAGGAGAACCAATAAACTAGAAATGGGCTGGAGCTGGAACAATGGAACTAAAACACAAGGCACTGGGAAAAGAGAATTGCAACCAAACTAAAAATGAACTAGAACAGGACAGAAAAAAGGAAAACTAAACATCATAGAAATAAACAAAACACAGTCCCACAAACACAAAAACCACAAAGCATAACACATATCTGATTTGTCCATGACAGTCTGAACAGCCCGGATCCAATTTTTTCAAATTGGATTCAGGCCACTTCCATATGTGGTCCTAAATTGGAAACATATCTGATGTTTTTCAAAGTAACCTCAGTCTGAACGATCGTGTCACATTACAGCCAACTTTTCCGTCACTGAAGTGAGACAGACATCATAAATCTGCGTCGGAGGAGGCGAGACGCGGCAAGATCAAATGTCACCAATGCACAAAACAAGCATGACAGGCATCATTGATGCAGCTACAGTAGTTACTGGAAAGAAAGTGAAGTTTTACTCACATGCTGACATGTGTAGCATCCATATTTACTTCTGTAAACACAGTGTGCGGCGTGTGACATCACACTTTATTCTTGCGCGTCACTTCAGGTCCAGATACTGTTCACCGTGGAGTTTGATGGCACATACACATTTAAAATATAATGTGAACGACCACACAAAAACACGGATCTCAGCAAAAAATCTAAATTGCCTGCAGTGGGAACGTAGTCTTAATGCTTCAGCTTATCAAGAAAATGAATGGCTGGATGACTTTGATGTGGAAAAACTTCACTGGCCTGCACAGAGCCCTGACCTCAACCCCACTGAACACCTTTAGGATGAACTAGAACAGAGACTTCGAGCCAGACCCTACTTCCAACATCAGCATCTGACCTCAAAAATGCTCTTCTGGATAAATAGGCAAAAATTCAAACAGACACACTGCAAAAACTTGCTGAAAGCCTTCCCAGAAGAGAGGAAACTTTTAGAGCTGCAAATAGGGAGATAAACTAAATATTAATGCCTATGGATGTAGAAAGGGATGTCATAAAAGCTCCAATAGGTGTAATTTGTTGAATGCCCAATACTTTTTGCATTATAGTAACACTATGCTAATGCTATATTTGCCATATTTATGCTTATCCTCACGTTTCACAATTTATATAACCCATACCAGTTTGCAAATCATTTTTTAAATCTAGATTCACTGAGAAAGTAATTGTTGATGCTTCAGGTATGTTTCTCTTAAATTGCTATTGACCCCTGTATCTGAAATCCTGAATCAATATCTGTTCTTCATTTGAGTCTCAGCCTGTGTCCTATAGACTAACAGATACATGCCACACACACACACAC
>VUQH01005395.1:1587-18113 GCA_015106775.1 Etroplus canarensis | reverse complement strand
TACACTCTCTTTCAGTTCTAAGACTTTACATATCAGAACATCATAAAAGTCAGCTGCTCCTTAGCAGGTCTTGAAATGACATAAACTCAATGTCAGATGAACAACAACACATGATATATTACGCAATATCATTATTTATTTAACAAAAACTAAACCAAAATAGAGATGCAGTATGTGGAAAAATTAAGTACACTCTTACTGCTTTTACAGTGCCTTGCGAAAGTATTCATATCCTGGGAACTCTTCCACATTTTGTCACATTACGGTCACAAACATAAATTTATTTTATTGGGATTTTATGTTATAGACCAACACAAAGTAGTGCATAATTGTGAAGTGGAAGGAAAATGATTCATGGTTTTCAAATTTTTTTTACAAATAAAAATTTGAAAAGTGTTGCATGCTTATGTACTCAGCCCCCTTAACTCTGATACCCCTCAGTGCAGCCAATTGCCTTCAGAAGTCACCTAAGTGGTAAATGGAGTCCACTGTTCTGTGAAGACCTCAGAAGTTGGTTAGTGAACACTGGTGAACAAACAGCAGGAAGCTCAAGGGACATATCAGGCAGGTCAGGGATAAAAATAGTGAAGAAGTTTAAAGCAAGGTTAGGTTGTAAAAGAATATCCCAAGCTTTGATCATTTTGTGGAGAACTGTTCAATCATCTGAAAATGGAAAGAGTATGTCACAACTGCAAATATAAACTGAAAGGCCGGGCAAGGAGAGCATTAATCAGAGAAGTGACTCCCAGCCAGTGAGATTCTGTAAACTGAATCAAGTGACAGGGGCACTTCAGGGGTCAGTCAGATTTCAGCCAGGTCCACCCACGCTTTGAATATTACTTGTATTATTTTAGAGGCAAATCAATATATTTTAATTAGATGAAACTTAAGACAGTAATTCTTAGTGGTCATAGTAACAAGCCTTGTTAATAATGCATACACCTCTTTAAAACACAATCAAAATTAAGTGTTTTAAACATTGACTCCATGATTTACAAATAGAAGGAATTGCTAAGGACTCTGACTACTTTCCTTTAATATAGTTAATGTGTTGTTGCCATATTAACATATGATCAGTCATATTACCTTTAAATTCAGGTTTTTAATACTGTGAGACAATTTATTAACATCAAAACAGTTTTAGGGATTTCCAACTGTATTTCAGATTCACACAAAGTTCTTGTCATGCTCCCCTGTATTCCATATGCTCAGTCGCTTTCTGTCTCTCTTGTCTTGTGCTCTCTCCTTTCCCCTCTGTCTGGTGTGGGTGTGGTGCATAATTAACTGTGCCCTAGTTTTCAGGAGTGGGTGTTTCTGGGAGGAGTCTGACAGGCACACCTGTCACTTAGTTCCACTCAGATGCAGTGTTTAAGCCTGGTCCCTTTCTCCACTCACTGCTGAATTGTATGGATGACTATATGTAGTAAGTCATGCAATCTCATGTGCGTGCACTCTTAAAGTTTGTGGTTTCTGCTGATACCTCTGTGTCTCCTAGCTTGCATTAACTGAAACTGCCTGATCCACTCTCACTCTGGAATGTCTGGTGCTGTAAAAACCTGTCTTGGAATCTATGAACCTTCATTTGTTTGGACTCTGGAGGACTGCAAACCCAAGAACCCACCCACACCCAACCAGTTATTTATCTGTGAACTTAAGTCAAATCTGTTGCAAATTCCTGAACTACATCTTCTAATTTTCCATTAAAACTCCTGAACTTTTACTCTGTGTTACTGTGTTCTGTCTGAGGCCTGCCAGTGCGAACTGTTGCCTATATATTTTTTCCCAGAACAAAAAACAAAACAAAAAAAAACCCGTTGCCCTCATTAATTACACATTTTAGCAAAAATGCTTACATTACAAATCTAAATGTATAATACAAAAAGGACCAATCAATAATCCCTGGGTTACCCCACAAATGACCTTACTAAATCCTGACACATTTTCACTCGATGTCTATTTCCAAAGAGCTTTACACTTTAACAGTGTACATGTAAGCTATTTGTTATGTTTGTGCTCACACAAAATTAATAAGCATTCATCACAAAGAACATAAGCAAAGTCTGTTAAAAACTGCTGATAGACTAAAGTTTAGCTGTTTCCCAGAGTATTTCTAATCTAACTTTAAAATGTACCCGTTTAAATATATTTATCTCAAATGAAAGACACACAACTTCTGATAGTGCTACCATTTCTAAATGATATGAGCAATACCGTAGAGTAACATCAATATTCCCCACTTACTTAATACAAAATCATCCATTTATAAATATCTGCTAGTGGCTGGTACACCAGAAACCTCATCAAAAGTTTGCCAGAGAGAACTTTTTCCATGTGCTGCAGCTTTTATTTATTACATGCAGATTAAACACATAAATCCCAAATGCTGGAACAGAAAATGAGAGTAATTACATACTTAAGAAAAGTGAAAATAGTAATCAACAAGGCAAGAACTGGGCCACAGTCTTATGGCAATAACAAACACCATTAACAAACATTTGGCCTATATTTTTTTAACACTCACTGAACATCATCCTTTTAAGGAAGTTTGCATGCTCCTCAAATAGCATTTCTGGAATCCACTGATAGCGAACATTCTTATTGTGAGTGTACAACCAACAAGCATATAAGGCAGAAAGTAAATGAAAATAAATGAATAAAAATGGGATTGAAAAACAATAAAAGTCTGGTAATTTAAAAACCTCCCCATTATCTAAAGGGTCATTAGTATTTCAAAAAGGAAACCTCTCTGTGCCCTCTAATGGCACATGAGTTCAGTGATTCAGTGAGTGTTATTGAAAGCCCAGTCATAAGCTTGGAGCAATAAATTCACAAGTACTTAAAGGATGTTAGTTATACAGCTTACTGCCAAGTTTGATTTCAAAATATTGGCCCATTTTACTGATCTAGAGCTAGTAATAAAACAGATGTGGCAATGGTTTCCAATAAGAACATGTAAAAATCCTCTGGACTTGGTTGTCAAGATTCTTCTTCTTCTTCTCCTTCTTCTTTCGACTGTTACCATTAGTGGTCGCCACAGCAGATCATCTACCTCCAGATTTTTAAAAAACTACAGCGCAGCTAGCATACACCATAAAATATGAATGAAAATAATAATTTAATACGTTTCGTCTTCTCTTAGCTGCTCAATATTCAATACATTTTGCTTACTTATTCAAGAGAGTCAAGATTCTTTATTGTCATGTACCATGTGACAACATGCATTATTACAGCAACAAAATTTGCTGTGTTTGGTGCCAGCTCCATTTCCCATTTGAACATAAAAATGCAAGCAAGTAAGTCAAGATAAAAATAAAATGATATACTATAGAATCTGAAGATAAATAATAACACAAAAACAGAACAGAGTAGAATAGAATAAATACACTCTGGCTGTGTGCAACATAAGCAGTATGGAGGAGGGAGGGGACCAGCCCGTCCTGTGTGGGTGACAGTGATTGGAGTATGACTTGGTTGGAGTATAATTAATAAAAGAAACTGAAAAATCAGTCTTTAAAATCTTAGTGACAGTAGTGTCGGACCTCTCTAATCAACCAGGCATCTCCCTCAGCTTCACTCTCTCTCACTGGATACTTTTGTCTTTTAGAAAACTGAATAAAATCTAGACTCTTGTGCTTTCATGGATGTGTCTTCCTGGGATTTTCATATCTAGGTGATGAACAGTTTCATAAATGCTCTAATCAGCTGACTGGCACCATCCCTGTGTCATGAACCCTGGGCATGAACCCTGTTATTCTGTGTTTTCTGGTTTTCTTTGTCCTTAATTTGTTCATTGTCCAGGTTTTGATCTTCAATTCCTGTAGAGCTTGGATTTTGTGAAGATCAGCTACTTTTACCATCTTACTCCAGTCCTTGTTGTATTTTAGTTTTAGTTCATTGTATTTATGGATTATGTATTTAGTCCTCTCATTGTTTTCTCTGACTCTCATCATTTGTGTCTTCTCTTCTTTCAAATCATACATGTTTCTGAATTTCATTTACTTTTCATTTCCTGTTTTTACCTTGACAGTTATTTCTTTTGATAGTTTTAGTTTTAACTTCTGGAACTTTTCATGTACTTTATGAACTTGCAGTACAGGATTAGAAATGAGTCCATCAGAGGGACAGCTCAGGTTGAGAAGTTTGGAGACAAAGTCAAAGAGGCAAGGCTGAGATGGTTTGGACATGTTCAGAGGAGGGATAGTGGATATATTGGTCAAAGGATGTTGAAGATGGAGCTGCTAGGCAGGAGGAGAAGAGGAAGACCACAGAGAAGGTTGATGGAAGTAGTGAAGGAGGACATGTGGGGGGTTAGTGTAAGGGAAGATGCAGGGATAGGGTGAGATGGAGGCAGATGATCTGCTGTGGCGACCCCTAACGGGAGCAGCCGACAGAAGAAGAAGAAGAAGAAGAAGAAGAAGAAGAAGAAGAAGTAGTAAATGATGTGACCTGACGCACAAAAGCATCTAAACTATAAAAGCAAGTGTCACATTGTAGTATTCAGCAAATGCTGTACAAACAAGGCCAGAAACAAGCACCTAAAAGCATCACTTTACTTTTAAATAATATTTAAATTTTCCATTATGCTTAGCACAGGTGACTTTAGGTCACCAAACAGAATTACGTATTCTCTTGCTCTCAGATTTTATTTTTAAAATTTTTTTTGTATCACTAACTTCACTGAGTTGAAATTAATGAAAAGGAAAACACATTCAGATAAATAAATAAATATGGTTTAAATGGAAAATGAAAGTAGACGAAGAATATGTGATGAATGCTTAATGTGTTCAGTCTCTTTGCAAATCCTAATGTGTGCTCTGCTATCATCACTAGACTAACTTAATTCGTCTTTGTAGTTTGCATAATTGTTCACCAGTCTTTGGCTTCTGCTTGCTGACATTTTAGCCACTCTTTGATGCAGAATTACTTCATTTGCAAGATGTTCATTTTTTCTTTTTAAAGTCTCTGAGTCAGCGAAGCAACCTGAACCCACCATGTTTCTGAGCGAGTGTGAGGTGCTTATCCTGACATCATCTTCATATGTCATAGCATCACTGTCATGGTCCTGGAATTTTGTGTTCAGGTTTGATATATTTTGCTTTACTGTGCCTCTTTGATATTGCTTATATCATTTTATTTTGTTTTATTTTATCTACTGCTGTTATTGGCTGTTTACCAGGGCCTCAGTAACCAGTTTCACTCCATTCTCATGTAAGTGCAGAATGGAATGAGAATAAAGAATCTTTTAATATGGTTTTGATAATGATCTCAGAGTTTTTAGTTCTGTTTATTTTACTCTCAGTTAGTGTTCAAGCCTCATTTCTTTTTTCATCTGAGTTCCATTCTTGATCCATTCTTGATCCATTCTTGTGTCTCCATTCTTTGTTATGAATTTGTCTCACTTCCTGTTTCATTTTGGTAGCTGTCATGTCTCTCTTGTTGTGTTCAGTTTTACTTCCTCCCCTGACTCGTCCTGATTGTTTCCACCTGTGCTCCCCTCCTTCTGGTTCCTCATTAGCTGTAAGTCCATGTCTATTTATTACCCTGCCTCTGTTTAGTTCATTGTTGTCTTGTCCCTCTGACCGTGTGTTTCTGTGTCCTCTGATACCTACTCTCTCTGTTTTCATGGACTTTATACCTCTAATAAAAGCCTGTCTTTAGTTTTTTTTGCCCTGCTTCCTGGAGTCCTATATTTGCATCCACAAACACTCTCCACACCATCACACACACAAATATGACAATCAATATGACAACTATGTAACTTGCAGTAACTAGTCATTATTGTTTATCAAAGGATATCGTCATACTGTTTTCCTCCAGATTACACGAGTGATGACAACTGAAAAGACAATCTTCTTTTATTTCTTTTTTCTTTTCTTTTATTCAGCTGCTTCCATTAGAGGTTAACGTAGTGGATCATCTAGCTCAATCTCACTCTCTTCTCTCACTTCAGCCCTCTGCATGCTTCACTACACCCGTTAACCTTCTCTGTGGTTTTTCTCTTCTCCTCCTGCCTAACTGAAAAGTCAGCAGACACTGAAAACTCTGAAGGGTGAATTGATATTTCAAGAAAAACATCTCATTTAAAAAATAATTTCTTTAGATGACAGACTGGTTGCATACAGCAGACCTATCGTCCTCTCACCTCTGATGGAATGGCTCACATACTGGGTGAAGATGGCTGTTCTGAATGTATGCTGTTTGATGCAAAAGTGGGATTAGCAACCGTTGGTATGGTAGGTGTGAAAACTCGTGGTAAATAATATGTTCGGAGTCCAACAGGGCACAGTTCAATGTCCAGGCTACAAACGCACTCTTTAACGGTAATAAGAGCCAGGTTACACCAGCGGTTGTTAACGTGAATGGTAAGTCCACAACTTTTTTCCTTTAACCCATGTCTCCATGAAACAGATTAAACTGGACTCATGGTACCCCCTCCGACTTCAGGCCAGTGCTGTCAGCTCCTCTATCTTTTTTCCCAGCAATAGTTTGTTCCCCATGATTAGAGACGGGAGGCACGATTTAAAACTCTGTTTCTAAAGTTCTTTGGTGTCTCCCCTCGTCTCTCCTCATCATTTTCTTCTTTCCGCCTCTGCATCCATGATGTGTTTTTTGCCAGATATCAGCTGGAATGTCTGTTGGTCAGGCTGACATGCTGGCCAGGTTCAAGGCAATCAGCCTTCAGCAATCAGGAACCCATGCCATGAAGCTCCTGGTACACAGTTTTTGTGCTGATGTTAATGACAGAAGTAATTTGGAATGCTGCAGTTATTGAGTTAGCAGAGCAATTGTGACTTTTGAGCATTATATGCCTCAACACTGGGCAACCCCACTCTGTCACTTTATGTGGTCTGCCACTTCATGGCTGAGTTTCTGTGGTTTCTAGATGCTTGCATTTCACAGTAATACATCTGGTGGAGGAAATCAACCAAAAAAGATGGTGAATTGCGATTGTGAGCTGGATTCAAATACATTTAAACCAGAGTCATACCTCTCTGATTTGTTGCTTTCTTTCTCCAGGGCTCCACATCATCCAGAGTCATACGTAGTGAAGTTGTGAGACTATTAACAAGATAATTGACTTCAGTGCAAGTAAAGGTAACTGAATTGTGTTGGAACATAGCACTGAAGGAAATAAGAGGGGAATTCCTTATTTAAATTTCATCACAGCACTTTCCAATAAACATCAACTGTAGTGAATTTTTTTCCCCAGCGCTGTGTGGTTCATTATTGTAAACTCAAATGTTATTAAGAAATGGTCAGACAGATGAGGATTTTCAGGAAATGCTACTAAATGTTCAGTTTCTATGCCATATGCCGGGACAAGATCGAGAGTGTGATTGAAACAAAGAGTTGGTTCATTTACATTTTGTGAGAAGCCAGTTGAGTCTAATAATGAATGAAATGCAGTGTTGTCATTTTCAGCATCTACATGAATGTTAAAATCACCTAATGTCATTATTTAATCTGAGCTGAGCACTGAATCAGATTAAAAAGTCAGAGAATTCATATAAAAACTCTGAATAAGGGACAGACGGACTGACAACAACAAACAAAACTTGTCTTTGGGTTTTCCAGTCAGGGTGATCGAGGCTAAGAGTGAGGGCTTCAAATGAATTATAACTCTATCTAGGAATTTGGTTGATCAGTAAACTAGAGTTAAAGATTGATGCCACGCCTCCTTGGCCTGTGTTTCAAGGATTCTGACAGTCTGACTCAGGGGAGTTGATTCATTTAAACTTACTCCCCATCTCTATGTGGATGGGGTTTTAGGAGATGTATAAGACTGCAGCTGTGGTTCCTGGTCCCAATTCTAGACAGTCATGTTTTGAAGGGTTTATTAAAATTGGCCAAATGTCTAGAAATGAGAGCTGCTCACCAAATAAGACCAGATTTTCCTCAGAGTTTTCTAAATATCTATGAAGCCCATTTTCTAGATACCACCTAAAGTAGCTGTTTGTTTTACTGCCTTAACTTCTGCAATAGCCTCTCAACCAATGATAAAGGTGAAGTTGTCACTTCCATTGAATTTACACCAAAAATATCAGACATGGGAGACCACAATTAATTTCTAGTTTCAAACTGTTAGTCACTGTTTTTTCTCAATGGTCTTCTTGTTTGCAGCTTTAAACAGGAAGATCATTGTGGCATTGTTACCCTTTAGTAAACACATCACAGCTGTAACATCTACTACTTTATCCCTTCTGAAGGCCATCTAGTCTTCAGACATGACTTTAATATGCAGACTGCTTATATACACTCTCTTTATTAAAGGAGCAGACTAAAGCTAGCTGAACTTTGAGATGATCACGGTAACAATGACCTTTAATAGACAAGAGAGGCAGAGGCAACTTGCCAACCACACACACACACACCTATTTTACACAGTGTAGTTTTGCACACATATTCTCCAAACCATCTGTGGTTGGCATTTAAAACCATTATTAACTACTCTGACTTTATTAGGTAATTGCGGTGTCTCAGCCTAACATCCCATAAGATCAAATGCAGTTATGTAACAGCCCAGTCAAAATAAAGGTTGCACACTCTAATACTTAATTGGTACACGTTTAGCTCTGACGACAGCACATGTTCACTGTGGCATCATTTCAATAAGCCTTTGTGATGTCGAAATATTTATTTCTGACCGGAGTTGAATTAAATTTTCTCCAAGATCTTGCACTGATGATGAGAGAGTTGAACCGCTGTGTAAGGTCTTCTCCGCCACGTCCCAGGGATTCTCAGTGGAATAAAGGTCTGGACTGTGTGGTGACCAGTCCATGTGTGAAAATAATGTCTCATGCTGCCTGAACCATTCTTTCCCAGTCTGATAAATTCAGGCATTCTTCCTAACCTGTTCCACCCATCACTCTAAAACAGGGCAAATCTGGACTCATCAGACCATCATGACCTTTTTTCCATTGCTCCAGAGTCCCATATTTTTGGTCCTCATCAAATTGAAGCCTTTTTTTAAAGACTGACCTCACCATGTTTATTTTCTTAAGGCTGCACAGCTGTTTAGTCCTAATCCCTTGATTTCTCTTCACATTGTGACTGTGTAAATGTTCTTGCTTTCACTTCTCTGGGGCATCACTGCACCGCCTACACCTGGGGTTTTGCCTGGTGTGGTAGACCTCATCCTCTACTGATTTTGTGCTCAGAGCTTGTTCATGTGCTGCCATGATTAGTGCCTCTGTGCTGTCTTTTGGTCCAACTTTGTCCAGCCATCGACAATTTTTTTTATCAGCCACTTCTTCTCTCTGCTGGCAGTACATGCCTTGCAGGGGTCTGTCATTCCATCATGGTTCCTGTTCTTGTTTTTCTTCTATCCCAGAATAAACCATGCCTTCTCCAATGAACGATTCAAGGTGTACTCTCAGTGGCAGGAGAACAACATGAGAACAGCCCCACCAAAGCTGGAGATGGAGCAATACTAGAAAAGCATATAAAAGAAGGATGCAACTCATAACAGCAATGCTCAGTGGCTAGTAGATCTAAGAGCAGATTACAGAAACCACCCTGAGCAGGATCCAGTAACCATCACAGTGGCAGACGTCCAAGAAAGAGTTTTGAAAATGAAGAGCTGGACAGCAACAGGCCCTTACATGATTCATAACTACTGGCTAAAGAAGCTAACTGGACTCCATGAGCGTCTAGCAGCACAAATGAACCAGCTGCTAATGGATGGAACTCACTCAATTACAGGCCAGTAACCTGCCTCTGTACAACACAGAAGCTCCTGTGAGACATCACAGCAGCTAAGATGAACAAGAGCTCAGAAAAGAATTGGCAGACACACCAGGGGAGCAAAATACCAGCTACTGGTCGATAGAGCAGTCCCTCAAGACTTTAAGACCAGACTGACCAACTGCGCACTGCCTGAACTGATTACAAAAAGCCTATGATTCAATCCCTCGCACCTGGATCCTAGAATGCCTATAACTATACAAGATCAGCAGGACCCTAAGAGCCTTCATCAGGAATTTCAAGAGGGATGTGGAAGACAACACTGGAGGCCAACTTCAGGCTGACAGAACAAGTCACCATCAAGTGCAGGATTTACCAAAGACATGTGCTGTCCCCACTGCTGTTCTGCACAGGCCCTGACCCCCTCAGCCAGATCATCAGCAAGACTTGCTATGGATACCAACTATGGAATGGAGTGAACATCAGCCACCTCCTCTACATGGATGCCCTTAGGCTATATGCCAGAAGTGAACAAGACATCAATTCACTGATTCACACTACTAGAATCTACAGCAACGGTATTGGAATGTCAGTTGGACTGGAGAAGTGTAGTCAAATGGTAACAAAGAGAGGGAAGGTAGTCAGAACACCTACGCCCTGACAGTCATTAGATACCCTGCTGGGATAATAAACTGGCCAAAGGAGGAAACAGAAGCCACTGACATCAAGACAAGAAAGCTCCTTACAATGCATGGAGGGTTTAACCCCAAATCCAGCACCCTGAGACTGTATGCGAAGTGGAAAGAAGGAGGCTGAGGACTAGTGAGTGTCAGAGCCACTATCCAGGATGAAACAATAAAGATCCATGAGTACATCAGAAAACTGGCCATGACTGATCAGGTGCTTGGTGAATATCTCAGACAGCAGGAACTGGAGATAGAAGAGGAGCCAAAACCCCCCAATAAACAACAGGATGGAAGGACAGGCCCCTGCACGGCATGTACTGACAGCAGATAGAAGAAGTGGCTGATGTCCAAAAATTCTACCAATGGCTGGACAAAGCTGGACTTAAAGACAGCCCAGAGGCACTAATCATGGCAGCATAGGGACAAGCTCTGAGCACAAGACTGATTCCTAGCAGGACATACATGGAACGCCATTAAAAAATGGCTGGCATAGTGTACAGGAACACATGTGCCAAGTATGTCCTGAAAGTCCCAAGATCAAAAATGAGCTACACCTCCAAAGGTGGTTGAGAATGACCAAGCTAAGATGCTGTAGGGCTTCTAGATACAAATGGATAAACTGGTGATGGCTAATCAACCGGGCATAGTAATGGTGGACAAGCAGAGGAAGAAGGCAGTGGTCATAGATAAAGCAATCCCAAGTGATGGCAACATCAGGAAGAAGGAACACGAGAAGCTTGAGGAATACCAATGGGTGAGAGAAGAACTAGAAAAGATGTGGAAAGTGAAGACAACAGTGGCCCTTGTGGTAATCAGAACACTTGGGGCAGTGACCTCCAAACTGGGAGAGTGTCTCCAGCAGATTCCAGGAACGACATCTAAGATCTCTGTTCAGAAGAGCACAGTCTTAGGAACAGCTAAGATACTGAGCAGAACCCTCAAGCTCCCAGGCCTCTGGTAGAGGACCTGAGCTTGAAGGACAAAAAGACCGCCCACAGGGCGAGTGGGCGTTTTTTTTTTTTAAAAAAAAGCAAAGCTACTTGGTTCCAGACTAGCAGTTACCAACTAATTCTGTTTTTTTTTCATCATTTCTGAAATTCTTAAACTTTTTTTGCTTTGTGGCCTGCATTCTGTCTTAAGACGACTTTACCACCTTCTTCATTAGTCTGTAATTTTTTTCAACACTATATTTGGTTTTTGATCATAAAACAAACAATAAGAAGGCCAAAGAAAAAGAGTTCAAAGTAATAACAATATGATAATAACATGTAATCAAAACCCTTGGCATTGACCTAACTCCCCCAGGTTGGCTTCTGGTATAATCATGGAGGCTTCTCTGTAAAGCTGTGGGGGTGGAGAGGGTGATGGAGTGTTGTGATCCGATCGCATGTATGATAGTAGTTTACATTGGTAGCTGCTGTGTGTGTGAGTGTGTGTTTGATGCTGAGATAAGTGAAGTCTTGTGACTGACTAATTCAGGTGGGTTGCTCTCTCTGGATTGGACCATTGGATGGACAGCAACTTCTTAACTTCAGCTGACATCCACCTCTTCCGTCTCCTCACCTCTATTCTGCTCCCAACAATAAGCCTTTTATGAGCATTTTGGTGTAAGTACCATAATTAGAAATTAGAAACTGGGATTCCATTGCTTTTGATATATGTGGTTTTAGCTGTGAGCTACTTATAAATAAATCTTTTTAAAGAGTAAATTCTACATTTTCTGCCTTTTTTGTTGAAGACATTTTTTCTCATGTTTTTGGATCAGAAGCCTAGGTTACTGAATTGTCTTGTATTTATCTTTTCCTTTTTTAAGGAGTAGTAAGTTTTATTAAGAGCTTTTGTTTGTAATTTAGGGAATAGCCAACTGCTGCTCAATATGATCAGTCGCTCTGTGCGACTGGCCCTTACTTGGGAGTGGGAAGAGTGGGGGAGTTGCAAATCATGTTACCCCTAGGCCAGGAATGTAACACTGAATACAGCTTAGTATTGAAATCAATGTGTGGCAGAGAGTGGGCAGGCAGGGAATCCAAAAGCCACAAAAGAGCAGTGAGTTGCTGCCTGCCACACAACCAAGTGATCTGTGATGAAGATTAAAAATGGGTTTAGACTTCCTCATGCAAAAAGACTAGTGTCCTCCACAGTAAGCAGATGGCAGAGAACAGGCGGATGAACTGGCACTTTTTAAGTGAAGGTGAGTGGAGAGTGATTGCAGATGTGCCAACCATAGATTAGAGCCAAGAGACGCCCACGCGCCCTGGATTAAAAAAAAAAATCATATGCTAAGAGTTCCCTGTGCATTGAAATGTGATGCCAGGATCCTGAGCGAACCTTCACTTTAGAGCTGACAGAACACTGTGACGTGTCGCAGTTAGGCTGTAGTTGTTGATCTGCTCGTCCTGCAGGTGTCTGTCATAGTTTTCAGTAATGATTTATAGTGTAGAAAAATCTTCTGGAATGCACATAACTCTTGTCATCATCTTCTGGATTATCTTATCATGTGCGATATCTTTTTCATTCAGTATCCTTTATGCAGGGAACATTACTCAGCATATAATGTGAACTCAATTTATTTCATGTCCTTTCTGTATGAAAGTATACCATTTACTGACTTCTTTAGCTGTGAGAATCCATTTGTGAAATAAGGCCTTTACAGTACTTTACAAAACTGCTTCTACTTTTGTGTTATGTCATAACTTTTATGGTTTTCTCTAAGCCCGCAGTAATGTTTGATTTCGAAACAAACAGAAGATATGCTATTATATAATTTACAGTTGGAAGTGCAGTTGATTTTAAAGCTGACTAAGCAACAGCTATACATTAACAAGTGATGATGTGGCTCATTTGAAACAGATCAGTTCAAAGTAGCAAAAATGCTGTTCAGCAATTCTGATGTCTTTATGATACAAACCTCCACATTCTGATGCAGTGAACAGTGACTGAGTAGGACCTTCTACTTCTGTCAGTCCTTTCATCACAGTTCAAGTTGAAACTTTGATGATCCCTTGAGAGAAAATAGAACAGGAAATTGCAGCAGCAGTGTGGGGACATCAAAGGAAAATCTAAGACAGATGTAAGTCACAGGAGATCCTTGCGCACAATGAATCTTGCAATTTCAACCTAATAGCCCATGTCCACTGCCATCGAAAAGTTTGGCAGAGTACATTTAGAAATATCCTTGTTGAAAGAAAGGCATGTTTTCTTTTATTTAAATGACTCTAAGAATATAAATAAAAATCAATAAAATATTCACCTAGGCTACAGAGGAACTTTTTAAACAACCATCCTTTGTGCCAGTGATTGCACTGTTTCCTAAAGCCAGTTTAGCATGTTCAAAAGTTAGAAGATGACTTGGAGAAAAAAAAAAATCTAAATTGTAGATTCAGGTTGTGTATTTGGCAACCTAATAAATGATGTACTTATTAACCACACTGTGTAGGGCTGACAGGGTGGCACCTGACGCGAGTCAGAATGGTACGGGTGCACCATTTCTTGTGAAGCTTGTTATCTGGTGTTTTGAGGGGTGTGTGTGCGTGCATGTGTGTGGCCTAGCTTTAGTTTTTCTTTTTTTTATTAAAAAAAAGGAGTATCACAAGTCATCTTTCTTCCTGTTTTGCTGTTTTTGTTGTTGAGAATGGACAGTGTATTTTAGCTTTTTGGTTCTCCACTACAGAACTCCTGACCTAGCATTGATCCAGAAGACCCTAACCAGTTATGTAAAGGGGAAGAGAGCCCAAGTGTGCTGAGGATTTCTGCCCATGTCCTTCAGTCTCATAGCTCAGCCATGGATGTTGGTGGATCATCCATGTTAGCTGGCATGGGGTTGAAGAAAGAACTGTCTGATGACTCTCGAGCCTCCCCAACACACCTGCACCGCCTTTGAAGAGGAAGCATGACGTCCCGCCACACTCCGCTGCAGCTCAGTCCTACGTCCTTGTCTCATCAGGCCAGCTCCCGGTCTTCACCTCAGTTCACCAGTTTTAGAGACTTGGTCCAGTCTGAACTGGCCTCTTCTGATCCAGTTACTGCTTCAGCCTCCTCAGCTCAAAGTGTCAAAGCTGGTGGTTTACAACACAAAGACTGACTCAGTGTCAGCCTCCCAAGTTTCTGGACACAGCAGACTGCCTTGTCTCTGAGAGCAGTGCCGGGGTCTCAGCAGGCTGCGCCAGAACCTTCTCCTGAACAGCCCGGGCCATCTTCCTCTGTTCTGCTGCTTGGCCACCTGGTCAGCCTCCAGCAGGGTTCTGCCACCTTTGAGTTTTCAGCTATGATATCCTGTGGTCTGTTTCAGGGTTTGGCTTTTTTGAATTTTAGTAGTGTTTGCAAAGTTTCTTTTCATTTCTCCCTCGGTCTTGTTTATCCAGTGAGCCAAGATGAAGAGTTAATATTCATGTCTGCTTTGCTATTTTTAGTTGACCATTTCCTGTTTTACTGTCATTAGATTAGATTAGTTTTCATTTATTTCCTGCTCTTGTTTTACCTACTGTCTCTATTCGACATACCCAGGATATCTTAACCTAACATTGGTGGTAAGGATAAGCAGCCACATGATGGTGGTTACCAACTCGATAAGTCAACCCAGGGTTTATCAGTCCAGCTACGAGCACGTGCACATGAAAGGGATGATGTTGGCACCATCTGACCAATAAGCCTGGAGAGGTCTGCTGGCAGCAGGGCCGCTGATTTTACATCAGAAGATAAATATGAGATAAAAAGAAAAATATGAAGCGGTTAAACACAGAATACAGACTGAAATCAACACAGCTGCTACAGACGGAGCAACAGGATGAGTGTCTGTAACAATAAAAGCTCTGCACAGTAGTTCAGTATTAAAAGCTCTGTATGAATGTGTGCACTGTGGGCTTTGGAAATGATGTCCAGTGTTCATAAAGTTTAACCCACTTGAAGGCAGTAAAGAAAGTCGGCAAACTTGCTGACTGTGCAAGTCAGTTATTACGACACAGGAGAATCTGACAGTTTACGGTCATTTTTAAAAATTCATTGTTATATGTGTGTGACAGTTTTTATTCTTTCAGCTGCAGTCCTGTTCAGTTTAACGATGTGACAGCAAATAAAGAATAAACAAAAACGCAATTCAAATCTGGGTTTAGTCAGGGTGCAAATTTGATTTAGACCACAAATTATCAAAGTACAAACAGGCGCCCAGTCAAGACAATTGGCTATTGCATGGATGCAACGCAATTGTGTAAAACTGAATCAAATCAAATCAATGAATAGCTGTGCCTAAGAATCTGTATTTATTACTGATGCTTAAAGACTTTTGGCACTATCAAGAGAACTTTAGAACCTCCATGCACAGAGAAATCTTCCGGGATTGGTGGCACTATTTTCCAGAGATCTGATTGGACAGTCAGCAATGATTTCATATCTGTTGATCTCTAATCTGGAACTTAACTTGCTCCGGAGCAGCTTAGGTCTGCAGCATAAGTTACCATGGTGATGTACCGTGGTAAGTAGTGAAGCACCTTCATAATACTAAAAAACCCTGAGTTAACCCTGAAGTTACCTGGATAAATGCAGATCCTGTTTCATAGTATAGGCCTTGGTAGAGCATTGCAAATCTGTTTCCTAGTCAAGTTGCTGGCCAACCTTTATTAATGTAACCAGACTGATTTGTATTCATGCTGGTGAGTCATTTAAATATTTTACAATTTTATTTTTCAGTCACATCGGTGTGAAAAAGTTACAGTAGTTAAAGTTTGAGGTTTCCCAGCCATGAAACCGTGGAACTTCACTTTTGCTTGCACTTCCCACATGGTAAGGTTTGTTTAAAAAAATACACAGAGGCTCCTGAAAACATCCTGGAGACCAAGGGGTCCTGAATGTGGATTTGTATGCTGTGAGAGCTGCTTCTTTATTCCCATAAGCCAGTGCAGCAGGGCGCCAGTGCCAGAGGATGCCTTGTCCATATCGCTCTGAAGCCAGTAGCTTCAAAAACTAGCAGAAATGAAAAATGCATCTTGAGACTTTCCACACACCAACACTGAAGTGAGACCTGTGACTGTACATTTACAATTTCAGACAGCTCATAAAAATAAAAATACATGACAATACAGATGATTCGTTTTTGGTTATCTGGGTCGTGTGTGTGTGTGTGTGTGTGTGTGTGTGTGCATATCATTGAAGTTGGGGCCAATG
>VUQH01005394.1:2289-27382 GCA_015106775.1 Etroplus canarensis | reverse complement strand
CCTTGCCACAATTCTGTCTCTGAGCTCCTTGGGCAGTTCCTTCAACCTCATGATTCTCATTTGCTCTGACATGCACTGTGAGCTGTAAGGTCTTATATAGACAGGTGTGTGCCTTTCCTAATCAAGTCCAATCAGTTTAATTAAACACTCCAATGAAGAAGCAGAACCATCTCAAAGAGGATCAGAAGAAATGGCTAGCATGTGAGTTAAATATGAGTGTCAGTGCAAAGGGTCTGAATACTTTTGACCATGTGATATTTCAGTTTTTCTTTTTTAATAAATTTGCAAAAATTTCTACATTTCTGTTTTTTTTCTGTCAAGATGGGGTGCTGAGTGTACATTAATGAGAAATAAAATGAACTTTTTTGATTTTGGCAAATGGCTGCAATGACACAAAGAGTGAAAAATTTAAATGTGTCTGAATACTTTCCGTACCCACTGAAGTACTCACTTTGAACTCTTTGAACTCGCTTTGAGTTCTTTTTCCACCTCAGTATTGTATTCTGCATTTTGGGTCCACATAATTTCTCCTTCCCCTCCACAAACCTGACAATTTCATGTGTTTTGCTGTCTCTTTAATGATAGAAAACAACACATTCTTCAGTGGAGATGGCCTGTAAAGCCAGTCAACAGAGTAGCACTGAATAGGCTTAAGTCTAGAATGTCTTTATGGTACTGCTGTAGTTCTGGCCTTTATTTCTCTTGGGTAAGGTATACATGTCAGCTGTACATGTAGCCCGTTAAAGCTGCTTCTGGTCGTTTTCCAATTATATTGCTTTCTTTCAACTTTCTTTTTTGTCACACTTATTTGCAGTATTGCTGGTAACTTTTTTTTGGATCTGTGCCATCTCTGGACATGGTGGGAGATTTTTCTTCAGCTGTGTTATTACCACTTTCCTTCAACAGCCCTGCTGCTGCGTGGCAACCAGAACAAAAACTGACATCTTTCTAGAAATCAAAGGATGGCATACAGAGGAGGAACGAAGCAATGAGGAAAAACAGATGGGTCCAGACAGCAGAGACCCACTTTCCTTCAATCATCACAGACAATGTGAGATTGCTGCACTGTATGCTAGACCGAGCTGAGGGGACTTGTGTGAGTGTACGGTTGTGTTTTACAGAGACACGGCTACAGCAATTAGACTGAATCCCATTGTCACCATTTACGGCTTTCCAAACATGGCAATTAAAGAGGTGGATGGTTTGTGGCTTTCATCAACAACAAATGAAGCCACCTGGGCTACATTACTATGGAGGGACATTTCTGCAGCCCAGACATGCAATCATTAACTGTAAGACTACTTCCATACTACGTACCCAGGCACTTTTATAGGTTATTTTGGTTATTTTTTTACAGGTCTTCATCCACTTAACCCTCCCCTAGATCATGGAGTGCTTTATGTATTCTTGTTACATTTTTGGTATTCTTTTTCTACAGATTTTATATATTCAAGCAGCAGTTACAAAATAACCAACCTTCAGAAATGATTTAAGTAATTCTGAATCTTAATTTCAGAAACAGCAAATGTGGCATTTACAGGATGCATGTGGCAAAAAAATCCCTGCAAAAACAATACCCTGGTTTTAATAACCTGGTTGATAATAGGTTAAGAAATGATGGGAAATAGAGGGAAAGTGCAGAGGCCTAATATGTAACATTTGTCCCTGGAACCAGGAATGGTGCAGTTTATGATCAGCATCTTAATCCCTGGATTATCAAGGTTCCACAGGTGCAACATTTAAATACCTTATTATCCAGACCATGTAATAAATGTGAAATAAGGAGAAATAATAAAGCAAATGTCCACATAAACAATTGTTATTCTCACCGAATTCAAGTTTGAGGGAGAGCTTTTAAAAACCTGTCTGCTATTTGAATCCTGGACTGTTTGCCCTACTTCAGCATGTTTTCATTCTTGTGAAGCCTTAAAACCTGAATAATTATCTCATACACATACAAACAAAAAACTGCACTAATATACTGTGGGGGCAGGCTGTGTGCCATTAGTTGTGTTGTGAACTTACGACAGGTGGTCTCATCTGACAGATCCAGACAGTCGGGCCGGCCGTCACACTTCAGAGCGGCAGGGATACAGTGACCCGAGTCACATTGGAATGTACCTGGACGACATGTGTACAACTCTGGAAGAGAGCCAAGAAGTTAATGCGTGTGTGTTTTGTTTACGACTGAAAATATTTTGAGGAAGTTCAATGTTGCGTGCAGCATCTGCTCACCGCAGTCTCGCTCATCTGAGTTGTCCCCACAGTCGTTTTCATGGTCACACACCCAGTTTCCAGGGATGCATTGCATGTTGTCACATCGAAACTCACTTTCAGAGCAGGGCCTTGGCTCTAGAGGCCACAAACACAGAGATTTTAACTCTAAATGAGGCTTGGCTGAGGTAAGACAAAGTAGCAGTGTTTCTTAAGTCCTTAAACTTACATCATGAGACTAAAAACTGTATGAAAAATATGAACAAAACAGTTTGAAGCATTTGGTTTGCCTGAAATTAGGGGACACGATTTTTGGGCATTTTCCAGACTCATGGTTCACTTGCAAAAGCAAAAGTTTTGAAATGGACTACAATAAAAAAAAGAGACACCTACGGCAGTTTCTCTCATCCGAGCCATCACCACAGTCGTTGGTGCCATCACACTGCCAGCGGATGGGAATACAGCGGTGATTGTCACAACGGAAATCTCCCAGAGGATCACAGGTGACTTCCTCTATCATAAAAATGAATTCAGAAAGCAGCAGCAGAAAGGGGTTTCAATATGTGGGCAGGAAAAAAAAGAAAGTTTACCAAGACATTATTTTGGGAAATACCATTTTAAACATTGAAACTGAGCTGTTAACTCATTATCTTAATGAGCTTTTTATGATCTCACACTTACAGACAAAATAAGTTCTAAAAAATCTCACTAAAAAAAGCTACACATGACCAGCTTGACCTGTATACCTTGAAATGATAATATAACTTTTCTCCATCATGCTCATATTTCAGCTATGGAAATGGAGCTTTGGAAGTTATTTGTAGCCAAGACCAAACCATATCAATAATTCATTTAATTAGCTGTGCAAAGGATAAATGGTGTGTGCAGCAGTTTCCTCTTTCCAATGAAGCATTACAGAGCTCAGTGCTTTAAAGTACAGGTTAGGATAAAGAACAATAATGTTTCTTGAGGAACTAATTGAAGATTTTGAAAGCTATTCAGTACAAAGCTTGCCTTTCTTTCATAAAATTGCACTGAAGCTAAATTTCATGCATTAAATAAATTAAAAAAACCCACAAATTTTATTGTTTGGAACCCTTGACCTCCCTGACTTTGGCCCTTTAAGAATATAAAACCCTTTGCAAGGACCTCGGGAATGTTCTTGGAAAGCAATTTGACTTTTAATAAACAGATAAATCCTGTTGTTAAAACTAGGCTTTTTCAACTTTTGTTGCTTGCAAAGGTGAAGCAAAATCTCTCTCCCAGTGACTCTGAAATCATCTTTTTAGCTTGACTACTGTAATAATCTTAATTCAGGTATCAGTCTGGTGATGCTTGGTCAACTACAACTGGTCCAAAATGCTGCAGCTTAACTCTTGACTGGCATTTGCAAGCAAGACCACATATTATCTATTCTGGCTTCCAGTCAATTTTAGAATTTATTTTAAGATTTGATTAATTATTATTTTTTAAGTCATTGCATGGGTTTGCATCTTACCTCTCTGATCTTTTAGCTCTGCACACTTCCACTAGATCAGAGAGGTCTGCTGAGCAAAAACTCCTAGCTGTCCCAGGGTCCAGATTAAAATGTAGAGGAGATCGGATCTTTGCAGTAGGTTTTAGAAAAAAGTGCCTCTTCACATCAAGATCTCCTCATTTTTTATCCTTTGGCTTTTAAGGCAGACTGAGTTTTGATTACTTTTTGAACTGTGTTTTATTCATGTTATTTTATTCCTTTGGCTATACAGCACTTTGGTCAATAGCTGTTGGTTTTAAATGCTGGTTTTAAATAAGTTGACTATGACTTGACAGATTTTTAAAAAAATTAAACTTCACACAGTTTGAATTGTTTTAAGGTGAACTTGAATTGCACACTTTTTTCAGACCCTTGCCTCCAAAAAATAACACATCTGCTGATATATAAGCACTGACCACAGCCTTCCTCATCACTGTTGTCAAGGCAGTCGTTTGTGCCGTCACAGCGAGCCCACTGAGGAATGCAGCGGTAGTTTGTCTTGCAGGAGAACTCAGTATCCTCATCACACTTGTAGTCTGGACCCACTGTGGAGAAAATGAGACAGAGACAGGCAAAAGATGATAAGAAAGAGGTGAGATTAGCAGTGAGATCAAAAATAAATTCTGCAAGGTAACGAGGGAATGAGAAATAATGAGGAAAGCTGCACTGAGACAGAACTAGACAAAGAGTAGTTGTGAGCAGAAGGAAGAAGATGACACAGGAATGGAAAGACAGACTGTGCAACTCAAATTTAGAAAAACCAACACTATATGTAACATCAGTAATTCCCCAAAATGACTCCTGGGCCATGGCTGAATCTAAATCGATTGCATATCTCTGAAATAGATAAATCTATGCTTGATTAAATGGTTACGTTGTTCTGCAAAGTGCACTGCTATCATTAAATGCAGCTATGCTTTAACAGACATCAGGAAATCGTGGATGGCACATATTTAATGCCTGCCACAGCCACCAATAATGACATTGTACCACTACTGGCTCATAAGACTACCGGCACTTTATTTAATTTCTCATAAACTGAGATTTCTTATGTCCCACTTACTGCAGATTTCATAAGGCTCATCAGATCCATCTCCACAGTCATCCTGGGCATCACACACATAAATTGATGGCACACAGTGGCTGTTGGCACACTTAAACTCTCCCGGTCTGCAAGTCTTCTGGGAACAAGTGTCTGCATCCTCATCACTGCCATCTGAACAGTCTTGTACTCCATCGCAGTGCCAGGACACGGGGATGCACTTCTTGTTTTTACACTGAAACTGGTTTTCCTCGCAGCGGTGATCACCTACAAGAACAAGGAAACAGGATGACCACCGAACTTTCTTCAAAAAACTGGCCTGAATTTCTACAAGAAGATATAGAGAAATATCCAAATGTAAACAAGTCTGGTGAAATTTAAAATAACCAAGGTTAAAAAATTTTATTGGCAGGTGTAGGACAACTTTTTAAATAGTTTTTCATTAAAATGAGAGGTTCTGCTGAGTTATTTGTATTTCATCTTTTGTCATTTAATTTGTATTGTCATACTGCAGAGAGCAGCATCCTCATCTGAGCCGTCAGGGCAGTCTGGGTGGCTGTCACAAATGAGGCCAGGATAGGTGCAGTTGCCGTCTTGACACTGGAACTGGCCAATGGGACAAAGGCGAGGTGGGCAAGTCTGAGGTTCATCTGAGCCATCACCACAGTCTGACTGGCCATCACACTTCCACCATATGGGAACACACCTAAAGACAGGAAAAAGCACAAAAGAGTTTGATTAGAAAATAAAAATGCCACATTAAGATTTATTTATACAATAATTTCAGGACTTTGTCATTCTGCCCTTGCTGATGTTAATATTCTGTACTTATAATAATATAATAAATATACCAGTGACGACTATAAGCAATAGCCAAAGTATATTAATGACGAGTTGCTAGTGATCATTTCTACAAAAAAGGAAATTTGAAAATGACTCTGTTTGTCCTGACACTAACTTCTCATTGTCCCCACAGCGGAATTGGGTGCTGGAACAGTCAGCGACACACTGGATCTTGAAGCCTATAGCCAAGCCAATGAAATGATCTGGACACTCGCAGAAAGCACGCTCCCCACCAGGTGCAATCAGACACAAATGACTGCAGGTCAGGTCATGGGATAAGCAAGGGTTCTCACCTGGGAAATAAGATCATTAAAAAACATTAATTTAGAAATTTATTGAAACAGTAGGAATATAAAGCATGGAGTGCTCATTTACGTACTTCTTGGCTGCCTGTAGGGATGGTAGACGTGAATGTCATAGGGACGATGAGTGTTGTTACCCATAACTGTACGTTGCTCGCCAGTGTACTTATGGGCTTTTTCCACAGTGTGTGTGTTCCAGTCTGTCCAGTAGACCCAGTCCTCAAACAGAGAAACAGCAAATACATGGGGAAGTGTACCAGCAATGGCCCGGTGCCGATTCTGGCCATCCATATCTGCAAAGCTAGGATGTGTCAAAAAGGAAGGTCAGTACATTATGTTTCTTATTTACATGTATAGCCATAAAGAGAAACCTGCATGGATGTAAAAAAATTAAACGGGATAGTGTCTGTACTCACTCCAAAAAGTTAAGATGGGAATCAGCAAAGAAGATCTTGTTGGTGGTGTAGTCTATAGTTAGTGCATTAGGCCACTCCAGCTTGGTTGTGATAATGGCACTGACATTTGTTCCATCCATGCCAGCTCTGCCAATATATGCTGCTTCACCCCAGTCGGTCCAGTACAGCCATCTGCGAAAAGAAGAGCAGGAAGGGAGGGAGCAAGAGGTATGAGGAAGAATCCAAACAGTGGATTAAGTGAAATGGATATTTACCCTTATAAAGAAGGTATTTTACTAACTTTACAGTTCCTTAGCTGAACTAGACAGCTTATACAACATATGTAAACAAGTGCAATTGGCAGTTACCATTGCAGCTAGAAAAATGTCTGATAGGAAGAATTGTATGCATCTGGTTTTAAAGTCAGCCATAGATTTGATTTTCTCTCTCTCTCTCTCTCTCTCTCTCTCTCTCTCTCTCGCTCTCTCTCTCACTCTGTGTGTGTGTGTGTGTGTGTGTGTGTGTGTGTGTGAATACCCATATTTGGGATTAACAGCCACAGCACGAGGTCGGGTTATAATATAAGTGTGATTTCCATCTTTGAAATCCCCTGACAGCAGCTTCTTCTGGTAGCGCCCATCCAGCTCCATCACATGAATGGAACCGTAATAACCATCCGCCCAGTATAACTTCCTGCAGGTGACAAAGAAAGAATAAAACTCATGCCAGTCAAGCTTTTGCCTCAAGCTTAATGTACTTTTTCAGTCAATATCAAGCTATTATGGATATCTAAAGATATTATTATATACTGTATGGTATTTTTAGAGAACATAAAGCAGAAAAACAGGACTGGGGTAACTTAGAAATGCTGCCACCATATTGTCTTTCCAGATTAGGGGCTCCATTTCAGTTTTTACATTCAATAACCTCATCACTGTCAGCAGCACAAGTTACAAAGTTTGCATGAAAGAAGCTTGTGAAATACGTTGAAAAGCTGCAAAGTTGATAAAATCTACCCCTTCATAATATCTTTTCTTTTTTCTGTATATATGTTTATACACTTGTGTGTACATTTTTATCAACGCTGACACACTGATTCAGAAAATAGGAGAAACCTCTGCAAATGTATATAACCTGAACCTAGTAATATCTAGTGGATTATTATTCAGGATTAAAGACAGCTGCTTTTAACTATCAGGTTCTCACAGTGTTACACACCTGCCCACCCAGTCCAGCGCCAGGCCTTCAGCTCCTGCTATATTGCTGCCCACCAGTGTCTCCCTGTCGCTCCCATCAAAACGCATCCGCTCAATCTTTCCAGCCCCCGCATCCAGCCAATACAGCCTCTTTTCATAGTGATCAAATTCTAATGCCACCGCATTGGACAGGCCCTGCAGGACTACACTTAAATGCGACCCATCAGTGGTCAAATTTCGTATGTAGTAGCGATTGCTATACAAGAGGTACGGGGCAATGCCGCTGTTCTGACGACAGGTCCGTCCATCCGGTTCACGGATGTACCCTGGGGCACATTTGCAGTGGTACGAGCCAACAGAGTTCTCGCAGATCTGGCTGCAGATGGCAGGTGTGCTGAGACACTCATTGAGGTCCTCGCAGGCCTTGCCATCTGGCATGAGTTGGTAGCCTGGGTAGCAGGAGCAGTAATAACTGGTGAGGGTGTCAGTGCAGATTTGGGCACACTTGTGAACTGCTGGGTTGCTACACTCATTAATTCCTAAAGAGAATAAATAAAAAGGGAAAAATAAGCAAAGGCAGGATTTTACTGGGCATTTTGTCAACAGCAAAATGTAGGTAATAATAGCACAAAGAAATTTGTGCAAAGATAAAAATGTTCATAAAATATTATAATTATTAAAGCACAGAGGCTAATATTTTGGTTTGCAAAAAATTTAACTAAGTGAACATAATTTTAAGCACAATGAGGGATTTGATCAACATCCATACTTGTTGGAATGATACTCTTTGGTCTGTCTTCAGTATAATAAAACTGCATTCTTATGAAGGCTTTTGAAACCAAACTTTCTCACATCAAAAATGTACCACAATTTCCAATTTGTTTGCTTCTTACCGCAGCCTTTTTCATCGCTGTCATCTTGGCAGTCCTTCTGTCCATTGCACACCTTATTGGAATCGATGCACTCGCCCGACTTACACATGTATTGCTGAGGAGCACATGTGGGCTGGGGGGATATGCACAAGCTGTCCGCCTCATCTGAACCATCCAAACAGTCGCTCTCACCATCACAAACATAGAAAGCGTAGATGCAAGCTCCGTTACCGCAGGTGAACTGGCTGCTGCTGCATGTATCGTAAGTACAGCCCAACTCATCGCTGCCGTCTCCACAGTCATTCACACGGTCACAGCTGGGGAAGAGTAGTAATTCATTATTCACTGATAAGACAATTTTTTTCCACACTAGGAAAAAAAATCTCTATTTTCTTTACTCACGCACGTCAGAATAGAAGATGTCATACTTACTGGAAGGGGATGAGGATGCAACGCCCATTGGAGCAGGCAAACTCGTTCATATGACAGGTGCGGTTGGGACAATTCTGAAGCTCATCAGCTGCATTGGCACAATCTTTCTCCCCGTCACACACAAAGCTTAAGGGCACACAGCGGGGATGTCCAGGGTACCATGTTGGACAGGTGAACTGGTCAGAACTGCAAGTTCGTTGGCCTACAGGAGAAAGCATAATATTATTAAGAGCATAAATGATGAAAGTATATGAAAATACATAATTGAGATGGGGGGAAAAGGGTCAAAATATATAATAAAATTTCTGCAGTCTTGAACACCTCACATAAAATAAGCACCAACCTAACAAAGCATATCTAAGAGCAAAATGTCTAACTGATGTCTCACCACACTGCAGCTCTGGAACCTCATCACTGTTGTCCCAGCAGTCACTGTTGCCATCACAAACCATTGACTCAGGGATGCAGTTTCCATTGGTACAAGTGAACTGGCCTGGACTGCATGTTCTGGGCTGAACATCTGCACAAGAACAAAGAAACAGTAATCATGTTTAAAAGTCATTTGACTCTTCATAATGTAAAATGAAAAACACAGTTTTGCACACAGTTTGGAGTACTGTATACAAATTTGATATGAGTCACTAAGCAAACTGAGCTCATAACTAAAATGTATGTCTTTTACTTTAAGTCTTACCCATCTGCTGAGTAAATGGCAAGCACTCACCACAAGAGAGAGGTTCATCTGTCCCATCATTGCAGTCCGTGATGGAGTCACATACCCAAGACTGAGGGATACACTTTCCGTCATCACAATGGAACTGATGCGGAGCGCATGTACGACTTGCTGTAACACACAAAAATAATTTATCATAGATTTATCTTTATCTATGTGCAGCTCTACACAGCTGAAAGCAACATAAACCTCATGGATGACAAAGTTTCTTCAAAGCATGAGCACTTATCTCACTGAGTGCTCCTCTTACCACAAAAGAGAGGATTCTCATCGCTGTTGTCTCCACAGTTGTTATAGCCATCACATAGGCTGTCAGGGTAGATGCAGATGTTAGTGTTGTCACACTTGATCTGTCCACTGGGACACGTGCGGTCAGCTAGAGATTTGGGGAAGACACCAGATCAGATCATACTCACAAGGCCAGTGACAGCCCTTACTACTACATAAATTTTAATAATTATAACCCTGAGGAGTGGGTATATGATGGAATCAACAGCACCACCTCTGCAAATCCTTCATGTCATGGTGATAAAATGATTTGACAGGGGAGTTTGAATTTTGACACAGTGATAGGCGACCCCTTGGGGAGAAAACAAGGGAGCAGCCGAAGGATAGACTTCCATGAAATCTGGAACTGATAAGATTTTCAGTCATTTTGAAAATACAGTTTTGCCACTAGGTAGTGTTATCTGGAAATGTATTTATTTATTTTATGTTTTTAGCCATATCTCTATAACTATTTGTTTGAGCTGCATGAAACAAAAAACAGATTAATCATGAGATCATACACACTCATGGCAACACCATATTGTGTCTGCTGCGATTGGTAAGAGAAATCTGCACCTTTCGAACAATCTCTCTGACTATTTCTCCAATCTGCACAAAACGGAAACCGAACTGGTTGCGAGATCATATACTTTCATGGTGACACCATGCCACTACTGCTGCCACCAATGCTGCTATCGCCATTGCAAATTCTTTGTGCAAGCATGATATTGCAAAAACAATTTGACACACAGATTAAAAATTTTGTCACAGTAAAAGACCTCCATGAGACGTGGAACTGATTAGATTTTTAGGCATTTTGAAACAAACAGATTAGCTACCAAGTGGCGTTTTCTGTAAAAATGCTCACCATTACCTTTTTTTATTAGCCATGTCTCTGTAACTGCTTATCTGATTTGCATGAAACAAAAACCAAATCCTTATCATCCAGTTTGAATAAAAAAAACAAAACAAAAAAAAAATTAACCATGTTTTCCAGCCTTGCTTCCGATCAAGTAGGGTTGGGTCAGGTCAGTATTCATGAAAAAATTGGGGATTTTTGGGGATATACCCTTATGTATAGCAGCAATGTTTGACCACTTGAAACGGTTTAATTTTAGTTACTATGGAGGAGGAGGTGGATAAAATGGTGACTTTGAGTTAGATGAACTAGAAAGTGTTTGTCCAATCTTAATTTTGCTATGTTTGAAGCAAACATTTCATTATCTACCATAATCAAGTCAAAAATGAATAAACCAAAGTCTCATTATCACTCACGGCAGTTGATTTCGTCAGATGTAGCATTGTCTCTACAGTCGTTGTGGCCATCACAGACAAAATTTGCATTGATACATCGTCCATTAGTGCAGGTGAACTCAGTAGCAGGGTTACACGTAGGGAAAGGGCAGCCCTGCTCATCACTGTTGTCACCACAGTCATTAGTGTAGTCACAGACATATCTCAGTGGGACACAGCGCCCATTGTCACAGGTGAAGTCCAAGGATGAGCAGGTGTGGAAGGCTGGAGAGGGTCAACAGGAAACTATTGTTGTAATCTAACAGTAGAATAAGCTTGCATACAAATATTACTAATATAACAAAATGTCAAAGGGAAATATTGAATATGCAAATACAAAGACTTATGCACACATTGTTAAAGCTGATTTTTTGCTTGACTTGAAAGAGTTGGCTACTCAAACTTGCAACTATATAATGAAAAAAGCCCTAATTTCTCACCACAAACTCTCTCAAGCTCATCGGTGTTATCGTTGCAGTCATCGTGGCCATCACACTTCCAGCGTGCTGAGATGCAGTTACCATTGAGACAAGTGAACTGATCTGACTGACAGCGTTTCCCATTGTCTTCTATACAGTCCTTGCCGTTGTTTGCCAGGTACCACATCCCCACATGCGGACACTGGCACTCTGGGCCGGTGGGACCTGCAGGTGAGATTATGGGAGGTAAAGGGAACTTTAGAATATGGAAATACCATAGGGAATACAGATAATTTGCCTTCTTAATTAGTAGTAATGTACAGTATGCCTGTGTATTCTGTTTCTAAGTTTATTGTTCAAGCTTTAACCGCATTCATTTGAACCTAGTTACCTACCTTTCTGTGTCTAGAATGTTTAAAGCATAATATTTTATTTGTAAAAAATACTCTCATGAGGCTAAATCAAAGTTCAAACAGAAGTGAAAACAACAGAGAGAGGCCACAGACACAATTTCAGAATCAAAATAAATGAGGCAAGGTTCCTTGTGTAATTGTTGCCTTTTTCCTTTTGCCTGCTGTATAACCTAAGCAGGATTCTCTCCCTCATTCAGTGACAGTGCATCAAAAAGTCTGCTCTTACCAGAAACACAGACATGACTACAGCCTCCATTGAACTGCTGACAAAAGCTAGAGCAAGCCTCCTGCTTAGATTCAGTGTAAACGTGGATGTCATTTGGTCGGTACTGCAGATCCTGGGCTATCACTGTGAAGCCAGAGCCATCATCCTTTCTAGCCCTAAAGACAGCTCTCTCAGTCCAGTCTGTCCAGAAGATGTCTTGCTGGAAGACAGTCATGGCAAATGGGTTCTTGACCCCTTGGAGGATCAATTGTCGTTTCTCACCAGTCAAGGTGGCGCGCTCAATCTTGTCTCTGCAGAAAGAAAAGGAAAAAAAGAAAATTGGCTACAAAATCTGCCTCTTATCTGCAATTTTAATTTGCAATGGAATAACTGGACATACAGTGAGGCATCAGCCCAGTAGAGCATCCTCTCCTCATAGTCCAGAGACAGTCCATTGGGTGTTGTTAGGCTACTGTTGATGATGGCAGTCCGGAAGTTTCCACCCAATGTGGCCCTCTCAATCTTAGCAGGAAAGCCCCAGTCAGTCCAATATAAGTAACTGGAAAGGAAGAAAAATCAGTCATAGGAGGAAGTTCAAGGCCACACTTGATGTTCAGCTGAAAATGCATCTTTAATCCATGGGTGTTTGCTCCATAGACTGAAATATTAGTCTGCTGCTTTTACCCATAGCATGGATCAACAATGATGCCCCTGGGGTGGTTTCCACTGGCAACAGTTGAGCGGTTCGTCCCATCTACTCCAATCGACTGGACGTTACCTTTATAGTAGTCAGTGAAATAGAGACGCTTGTTGATCCAGTCATATGCCAGTCCCTCTGGGTCATCCAAATCTAAGCAGTAATTAGAGGACAGGATATTAGATAAAGTCATAA
Source organism: Etroplus canarensis (assembly GCA_015106775.1). Lineage (NCBI taxonomy): Eukaryota > Metazoa > Chordata > Actinopteri > Cichliformes > Cichlidae > Etroplus > Etroplus canarensis. Next base: position 14,348 of record VUQH01005394.1, on the reverse strand, counting down.
TATTAATAATAATATTGATAATATGACAGAAATGAAAGAATGAAATAATGAATGTGAAGCGTGACAATTAAAGCTTAACTCACTTGAGACAAGAGTGACTGGAGGGCTGGTAACAGATGTTGTGGTGATATAGCCAATCCTGCTCCGACCTATCCCTGTATACTGGGTGAAGAAAATTCGCTTCTCTCTGTAGTCATAATCCAGTGCCATTAGGTTGTAGTCCAAGGTCACAGTTGGATAGGGGGTGCTATGATCTGCTGGGTCTAACCTCAGACTATTCAGTGTGTAGTCTGTGGTAAAAACTAGGAACTCATCTAGCCCATAACCACATGTTACGCCATTGCTAAGGAGTGACCCATGAGCACAATCACATTTAGGTTTCTCCTGGTCTGGAATGGCAAAGCAGAGCTGCTGGCAGCGTCCATTGTCTTCGTGGCATGGGTTAAAGCCGACTAGATTGGCAGATGTAGGCTGGACATGTGCATCAAAAATGATGACATCCATCAGCTCATTGAGGCTATCTCGGATTACCTGGTTCCATCAAAAATATTGTTTTGTTATTAAACAACATAGGTGTAGTACATGCAAAGCAAATACAAAACAAAAACATCTTGCATTAGGCTTGCATAAGATTAGTTTCTGACTGGACAGGACAATGGTGATTACATAAGTCATTATGACAAAGTTGTTATGGTCTCTCAGATTTGTGGTGTTTTAGTTTTTGTTATTGTGTAGAGTTTTTAGTTTTTTCCTTTTTTCAGTGATATTCTTATGCACTTAGTTTTTTTTATTAATGCTAGGCTGAGTTTGTGATTCATGTTTCTACTTTATATTTATTCAAGTGATAAGTTTCAGTTTGGTGATCCTGCATTTTGGTTTGTGTTGTTTTTTATCAGAAGTTGTAGCTTTAGTTTCCTCAGTGTTTCTCTGTCTGTTCTTCCCTCCGTCTCATCTTTCTGTTCTTGCTCCCATGTCTGAGTCTTTGTGTCTCTGTGATTAGTATTTGTCTTTTGTTTATTTCCACGTTCACTTTAAATATTTAGTTTCCTTCTGTGTCTTGCATTAGTTTAACTTCCAGCACCTCCGGTCTATTTCATTGTTTGCTATCCTTCTGCCTCCACTTACTTGTCAGTCCTCAGTGTGTATAAGTAGTGATGTGTTCTCCTTTGTTCTTGTTGAGTCATCAATTTTTAACCCTCATGTTCCCCCCATTTTTATAAGCTGTTGTTATGCTTTTTTCCTGTTTGCTTCCTTGGGTCTCTTGTAGTTTTTTAGTTTAGTTAGATCTTTACCCTGTTTAGTTTTAGTTTATCCTGCCAGTTCTGTGCAGTGCAACAGGAGGTCAACTGGAGTTTCTGCATCCTGAATGTGGTTCCACTTCTCAATGTATAAATTAGACCTAAATTACTAATCCAGCTATTATATTTCTGTGTATCGATTCTAAAACTATCATTGGTTACGATGCCAGCTAAGCAACATTTTTTCCACTTTTTAAAAAAAAAACATTTTAAGATGTTTTAAAAAGGTGAAAAAGGAATGCACTATTTACAATATGTAATGAAATATTAATTAATTACAGTGTTTCTCACTCTTTTCAACTCATATTTTTGTGGCTGGAATTTTTGGACATTATTAAAAATTCTGTAAGTTTTGTGCCCATATGCTGTGTTTCCGTAGTTATATGCATAATTAAGTTACTTCTTTGGAACATGAAAAAAAACAGGATGATAATAAATGTGCACATGAAATCAAGCTACTTCAAAGTTCACCTCTGGCTGGTCGGTATTGGCTGGGTCCTTACTGGCCTGGAAGAGCTTTCCAAGCCTCTTGTCTACCCACAGCATGTAGTTTCCAAAAATAGCCATTCCTGTTGGAGATGGATACCGGCTTCCATAACGGATAATCTGCCTTTCTGTGCCATCTATGGCCATGCGGGAGATCATGTCAAGAACATCGTCTGTCCAGTAGAGGAAGTTACTAGTGTAGTCAACTGTCAGGCCACGGGGTGATGCCAGGCTTTCCGATGCCAACACTGTACGGTTTGTGCCATCCAGCAGGGCCCGCTCAATCTTGGGTGTCTGGCCAGCATCAGTCCAAAACAGGTAGCGAAGTTTGGGGCTGACAGCCACATCCCGGGGCTGGTCCTCCGAGGACTTGAGGAGAATCTTTCGGAACGTGGTGTCAATGACCATCACCTCCAGGAAGGTCTCAGACTTATAAGCATTGGTAAAGTACAGGTTATCTGAAAAAGTAAATAAAAAAATGAAAAGGAGAGGAGGTGATCTGAATTAATAATGCAGAATATTTACATTTTTATGTTATTTTCCTAGAGATCCTCCTTGTAAAGATAACGAATGAATTAAATGATTGGTGGATGGCTGAGTGGCTTCATACTTGCAATCCAGTCAACAGCCAGACCCTGGATGCCTCTTGTACCAACACCTGAAGGAAGGACTCTGCTGTAATAGCCTCCATTAGTTTTGGCCTTGAAAATGCCCTTGTATGTGGAGTAGGTGCTGTTGTCAGTCCAGTATACAAAGCCAGATTCAATATGGACATCCAACTTGCCGTGAACTGAATACGATGCTGAGAAAAATGAGAGTCACCTTTGGGTTAATGAAAAGTTGACAATTTTACTCCATCAAAAAACTATGTAGTATGAAAAATGGAACTCAAAATCATAATGCAAAATTAATAAAAAGCCAACCTACATCCACCAACAGGCACCATAGCTTCAGAGTGGTCAGAGCTGTTAATGTGGAAGCCACGGATATATGTTTGGGTGGAAACAATGGCGAAAGAGTCATACTGTTCACAGGTGGAGCCATCAGGAGAGGGGATAAATCCTGTAGTGCAGGCACAGGTCTTCTGATTGTTGGGTTTGGGGAGACAGAGGTGTGGACAACCCCCATTGTTGGAGCTGCAGGCATTGGTGGTTCCTGCTGAATCTGAGGTGGAAGAGATGGAGTAGTGGAGGTTAGAATTACTAGATCATATGAGCCCATATTACTGTCCAAACAAACATATAAACAAGAATAAGAATTTATAGCTCTCTTCTCACGTTAAAAATATTAAGAGAACAAATAATTTTTATGCTCTGCTGTTGTATAATATACATGTCTGAAAATGTCAACAAAATGGACAGACACCTCCTAGAATAAACTGAAAAACAGTTCTTTCACGTACTGTCTCTGGCGTGCACTTTGAGACCATGCAGGCCAGACATGCCACTCCTCATCACCACCATGCTGGCACCAGTGTTCTTCTCCACCCTCTCAATGACTTCATAGTCCAGGTCAGTGTAGTAGAGGTAGTTCTGGTAGATCGCCAGCCCCCATGGATGGGACAGGCCACTGACTACTGTCACACGGCTTGCTCCATCCATGGTGCCACTCTCAATCTGGGAAAACAAGGAGAAAATTGGAAAATAACTGACCATGTTCTTGGTGAAAGTCTATGTGTTGAGGGTGTAACCTGTACACACCACTCCTGAGCCAGCCACACCCCAGTAAAGTTTCATGGCAGAGATGTCAGCAGTGATAAACCCTATGTTGGCCAAGTTGCCTGTGTAGAGGTTCCTGAGGTTTCCTCCATCCATATCAGCGCTGCCAACCTTTGCAGGAACTCCACTGTCTGACCCCTTGTCAGTCCAAAATAATTTTCTGTGAAGGGAAAGTTTAAATGAGAGACGCAATGTGAGATTTCAAATATAGCAGAACAAATGAGTCATTCTAACACCTCCCCATCTGCCTGAAATACTGCTGTTCTGTCAAATTCTAGTGGTGCACACAGTATATTGCTATATTTGTAAACCTTCCTTTTCACTCTTGCTGATATCCTTCTATCACAAAGCACCCCTGACACTCGTCTCCACCCAATCCACCCTGCCTGCACTCTCTTCTTCATCCCTCTTGTGCACTGTCCGTTGCTTTCGATGGTTGATCCCAGGTATTTAAACTCATCCACCTTCACTATCTCTACTCCTTGCATCTTCACCATTCCACCTACCTCATTCTAACTCACACATCTTGCTTCTACTGACAATTCTTCCTCTTCTCTCTGGTGTATATCAATGCTTTCTTCCACCTGCTTTCTGCTCTCATTACAGATCACAATGCTGTTTGCAAATATCATAGCCCAAGGAGTCTCCTGCCTGCCCTGATCTGTCAACCTGTCCATCATCATTCACCTGATCCCTGATGTACTCCTACTGCAGACCTCACCACTGTCTCACTGTCTTCATACATGTCCTGCACCACCCTTACATACTTCTCTGCCACTCCTGTCTTCCTCATACATTACCACAGTTCCTCTCTTGGCACCCTATCATATGCTTTCTCAAGATCCACAAAGACACAATGCAGCTCTCTGACCTCTATACTTCTCCATCATGCGCATGTGCACATGTACTCTGTTTTGCTTCTACTGACTTTCATTCCTCTTCTCTCTAGTGCATACCTCCACCTCTCCAGACTCTCTTTCACCTCTTTCTTACTCTCACTACCGATCACAATGTTGTCTGCGAACATCATTGTCCATGGAGACTCCTGCCTGACCTCATCTGTCAAGCTGTCCATCACCATTGCTAACAAGAAGGGGGTTAATAGCTGATTCCTGATGTTATTCCACCCCCACCTTCTTGGGTTATATACATCACATGAAACAAGAATAAGGTGAGTTCTCTACTGTTGAAGAAATAAATGCTCTTAATTGAAAATTGCTTGATGGCTTGTCAAAGTGCTAGCCCACTTTGTCCTTATCAGAAAGCTATTGTCTGCTTAACAGTAATGAGCCTTTTGTCTTTAGTGTCTTTCCAACACCAAACAATATAAAATGAAATGCACTGTTCAATGCTATTGAAAACACAGGAAAAAATAGATGCATGATTTACCCTCGGGCTGGATCCAGCACAATTCCAATGGGCTCTCCTACTCCCTCTGGTTTGCCAGTAGAGGTGATAAGGGTCTTCCTATAATGCTCACTTCCATCCACACGGATAACCTAAGTAAGATATTTCATTAATTTACTTGCACACTGGCAAAGCAAAAACATAGATAAATACTAACAAACGGCAAAAACTCATAATCTGCAGGTTAAAACAGTCATGGTTAAATACAGCAGTGTGCAAATGTTTAGCAGTAAGAAGGGAAAAAACAAAATCTATTTATTTATAACTTTTTTGTAGATGCTGTCTTAAAAAGACACCTGGTACGCATGTATCCTGTTTTACATTGTAGGTTAGTCAAATAAATTTGGAAATGTAAACATTTATATGAGTAAAATTTGAAAATGTAGGCTAATCTATGAAATTAGAAAATGCAAACATTGCAGTGGAAAAAATACATTAAATTAATTCCACTGTCATTTGCCTTCTACAGGTCTATAATTGCCAACTTTTGGCAAAGTATTATCAGTAATGAACAATCAAACAGTCATATTTTTCTCAAAATGTGCTTACTTCAATGGTTTTAACAGTGGGATTGGTATAGTACATCATTCGGCTTATCCAATCAAAAGCCAGACCAGAAGGTGAGCCCATGAAAGCAGCTGCAGCAAATTGAGTTCTGTTTGTCCCGTCGGTTTTCACCCTCCAAATTGAACCCTGGGATTAAAGCAAAATAAAAAAAGGATAAAAATTCTGTAAATGCAGTTACTAATATGATGTATACTAATGAGTAAAAATTTATAAAAAGAAATGTGAAAGTATTCATTAGTAATTGACTGTTTGTTATCATTGGAAACTGTGAATATTTTCAGTTCAACCAAGACCTTTTGCAAAGCCTAAACCATCTTTCTTGCACAAATGCTATTCAAGTATAAAATGGAATACATTTACGGTTAATGCGATTAATTAACTGAAATAAGACATCTTAATAAAACGGTATCCTTGTATAAAACTATAAATCATTACATGACATAAAACTGTCTCCAGTTCTTAAATTTAAGACCTCCACTCACAGTGTCCTGCACCCAATAGACAAACTGCTCCTGGTCATCAAAGTCAATGTCCCGTCCTTTGCTGATGCCAGACACTGGGATCATTGCATTGTTGGAAGGGTCTGTGGGATCCAGGGGAATGCCAAAAATCACAGTGTCCCTCACCACCATTAAGAAGGGCGTCTCATCTAAAAGGGAATAGAAGTGCACATTTAGAGAGCGAACAAAAAAAGGTGCCAAGCTGCAGGAGGGAACAATTTTAGCAGAAATTCAACAAAATAAAGATTGAGCACAGATCTTCATTTATATAACAATTAACTAGGTTAAATACTGTGAAATATACAAAGTTAAAAAGTGACAGTGCATTCAGCTCTCTTAATCATGAAGATGAACAGAGTGTCCAGTCTTAATGAAATGTAAGAACAAAGCTTTTTCCCGCTCACAGTTTTTATTAACAGGCAAAAGATTTTGCTCGTTATTAAACACTGGGAATGATACTCATCAGTGAGGGTCAGTACTTTTTTCTTAAATTCTGTGAACAGTGGGACAGAACAAGCTGTAAAGATTTAAAACAAAACAATACCTTTGATACAGGTGCGCTTGTCAGAATCCAGCTTCCAACCAGACTGACAGTGGCAGGTGTAGTATCTGGGTCTGAGGCCTGACAGCAGGCACAACTGAGTGCACAGGTGTTCTCTGCATGGGTTGATGGCTAAATACAAAACCACAGTGTCACCATCAGCCTCGAAATGACAGTCAACAAACTACTATATTTGTAACAATAAAACATTAATGTAGAGAAAACACTGAGAACAAGCAAATGACAAATTAAAGGAAAAAAACAAGTCCGTTTTAAGTCAAAACATGCTGGAAGCATTCAAGTAAGATTTGTTTAATTGGAAGCTACCTGTGGGCTGCTTGATGGGATGATCCATAACAATGCCCATGGGCTGATAAACATTGTTCATCAGTGTAGTGATGTTTCCACCATGGAACTTGTTGGTGCTCATCACCTTGCTGGTATATCGCTCTGACCAGTAGATGCTGTCCTCAAAGATGGTCATACCGTGTGGGTGCTGGAGAACCTGGTGTTCAGCAGAGACATATCGCATTCAAACTTTATTGATTAAATGAAGATTTTGTTCTAAACAAGTAAGATAACTTTTGATTTAAAAAAGATATATGAGGTAAGAACAAAAATATAACTCTTTCCACTTTTCACCAACAAAGAGAAAAATGAATTAAAAACAATTTAATATGTCAGTAAATGTAAAAATAACTTTTAAACTATTAAACTAAACCCACCAGGTCACTCGCCATGACCTGATATCGGTTGTTGCCATCATAATCACAGTAGTCAATGTATCTGAGGTAGGCATCAGCAAAGTAGACCCTGTGTGTGGTGTAGTCCAGGGTCAGGCCATTGGGCCAGTAGAGCTTAGTGCTGACAATGACTTGTCTCATGCTTCCATCCATGCTGGCCCGCTCAATCCTGGGGTTCTGACCCCAGTCCGACCAGAACATCAGATTGGTACTGGGAGAAATGATGGTGACATAGAGAGATTTCATCAAAGGTTCATTATTCACTGAGTGAGGCATTGAAAGGTGTTAAAGCATTTAATAAAAGAACTTTTAAAAGAACTGTAGAACTAACTTTAAAGTTAAACAATGTAATACCAGAGAAAACCATGTAGAGTGACTGTACTTACTAGTTACGGGGGTCTAAAACCAATCCACGGGGGCTGGTAATATTTTTACTCAGGAGAACCTTTCGGAAGCGACCGTCTAGGGTGGACACTTCAATGTTCTCCATGACAGAGTCGGTCCAATACAGATTTCGACCAACCCAGTCCACAGCAATAGTCTCCGGTACCATCAGACCAGTGGAGAACACCTGAAACAAACAGGACATATTGAACACTAATGATATCAAACATTTGTGCTACAGGAATGTTTAGATTACAAGCAGAGAAAGTCTGTCATATAATGGAAAACATCGGTTGCTTTTTGTCGACTATATGTGTCTATTTGCCTTACTTCTTTTTTTTCAGTGCCATTCTGGTAGGCACTCCAAATCTTCTTCTGTGAGGCATCGGCCCAGTAGATTTTGGAAGTCACACTGTCAAAGTCTACAGTCACAATGTCTGAACCGGTGGTCAGTGGACTCATCTGGGGTGGTCTTATGTTGATCCGGTTGGCAATGATCTGGCTACGCTTGGCAACCAAAAGTACAGCAGCTATTGGGTCTAAAAGAAGAAAAGTGTCTTGTTTGCGACTTTCAGGCCTTCAATGTTGTTGTATAATTTATACATTTACAAGCTCCAAATAGAAAAGAATATCACATATCACTACTATATACAAACTGGGCAAAAGAAGAGTACTGTACTGTTTAGATTTGGAATAATTTTGTTAGGTTCAAGTTTCTGGAAATGCTGCCTTTAGAGCTTTATGATTAAATTTGTATTGCAAATTGTTTTAAATCAACACCCAGAATATCACATGAAGCAAATTTACCAGGTATTTCACCAGTTTAGCATTTTCTCATGCAGCTTGACAAGTATTGCCAGTTACTTACTCATAACTTTGCAGGTGCGTCCATCGGGCTCCAAGAGGTAACCATCTGAACAATGGCACCTGAAGCTTCCTCTCTCATTGTAGCACTGCTGGCTGCAGAAACCAGGAATCAGACACTCGTTGATGTCATCACAGGTCTTGGAGTCATTGAGGAGTTGATATCCCGGTGGACAGGTGCATTCGGCCCCAAATGGCCCTTGAATACAACCATCACTGCAGCCCCCATTGTTGAGTGCACAGTCATCTTGGTCTTCATGATAGTACATGATAGTGAGTTAACACTGTGTATTTATGTCACATGATGTAACTTTTTTTAAAAATTGTTCTAAATGTGCTAAATTTGTCCTGTTCTACTACTTTATTTTCACAAATCTGTAAATAACATACAGGAACTTAATCACACTTAATTTATTTAGTTATTAAAAAAAATCTCTACAGAGCCCAATATATAATACAGTGCGTTCAACTTACTGCAGATAGGTGATTCATCTGCTCCATCAGGACAGTCCCTTTGGCCATCGCACACCTTGCCCTGGTCAATGCACACCTGGTCAGAGGGGCACAACCACTGTCCTGCAGGACAACTAAACGGAGGGGTGGGGCAGTTCAGTTCATCACTCATGTCTCGGCAGTCGTTGTCACCGTCACACAACCAGCTTGTTGGGATGCATAACTTGTTGGCGCACTGGAAGTAGTTGGATCTGCAGGTGACAGGTGGACAGGAGTTGTGTTCATCGGATCCATCCTCACAATCTGAGTGGCCGTCGCACTCCCACTCATCTGGTATGCAGAAACCATCGCTCTGGCACTGGAACTCATCATCGTGGCAGAGGCCTGGACCTCGAGAGGCTGGAGGTGCCAGAAACATTAAAGTAAATCAAACTGTAGTGTAGTGACCTTCTCAGAGAAATTCCAGCAGAAAATAGAATTTTGAACATTGCTAATTAACATTGTTGAAATAATTAATCTGATTATACAAAGCATCCTTCTGTGCAGTTAACATACGACAGCCTTGTTCGTCAGAGTGGTCCCTGCAGTCAAACACTCCATCACACCGATAACTTGAACTCACACACTGGTCCCCACTAGCACAGGCAAACTCATAGGAGGCACAGGAAAACTCTTAAAGTGGAAAAGATAAAAAGAAGAAAAAAAAGATGAGAAAAAAGAAAACTGCTGAAAACTACAAAGGCAAAAATGCATTCAAGAAGCCACTCTCTTGTGGTTGCCTTCCTCCATCAAATCAGCTAAGTTGCATTTTATATCCACGTCTGTCAAGTTTGTACTAGAAATATGGAGGTCAAACCCTTTCCATGTGTTCGTATATTTTTCCAGAAAAGTTAAATCTGACGGAACACAAAGTTGTAGCAATGACAGTAGACAATGCTGCACATATGAATAAAGACTTTTAATTCTAAAGCTTGTATGCTTCTCACAGTTCTTTTAAGCAGGCAGTCATGTTGCATTCTCGAGAATGGGACGGCTTAAAAACTACTGATACATACCGCAATCTTTCTCATCAGAGCCATCCAAGCAGTCCTGATCTCCGTCACACACATAATAGTTACTGATACAACGATGGTCAGGGCATAAGAAGTAGCTGGGAGGGCATGTAGTGATGGTTGAATCTGACAATCACAAATATAAGTCATTTATCAGTATTTTTTCAATAGATTCAAAACATAAGCAGTATGCGAAGAGGTGTAAAAATGGAGCAACAGCCCATACTTACTGCAGTTGTGTTCGTCAGAGCCATCACCACAGTCATTGTCCCCGTCACACACCCACATTGTAGAGATACATCTGTGGTTGTTACAGGTAAAGTAGCCAGCCTCACAGGTGGTAGGGACCCAAGTAGGACAGTTAATCTCATCAGAGCCATCTCCACAGTCGTCCACACCATCACAGCGCCAACTGGAAAAGATGCAGTGCTTGTTGTTGCAGGTGAAGGCACGCGGAGAGCAAGTTGTTCCTGGTAAAGATACATGAGGCAGTCATTTGGATTAATAAAAAGATGCTGCTTGAGTATCTCATTACACTACTCCAGAAACACATGTTTTCTTATACATTCACCTGGCTCAGTGCAGTTGGCCTCATCAGTCTTATCTACGCAATCAACAATCCCATCGCAGCGGTAAGAGTTGGGCCTGCAACGTCCTTCATCACACTCAAAGGAGTAGTCACCACAGTTGCTGTCAGGTGGTGGAACAGAGTCGTCCTTGATGCAGTCCCTCTGATTTGACTGTAGTTTCATACCATACGGACAGCCACACACTCGACCAAAGGAGGGAGTCGGGAAACAGAAGTGGCTGCACTGTCCGTTTGGCAACATATTACAATGGCTGTTGATGGCTGTTAGAAATATAACAAAGAAGGAGTCAGCAGGTTTCTGGATTGTTTTATCACTGTGTTGTTCTGACCTAGCATTCCTTGCTTATTCTGCTTTATAATGATAGGGATTATTCTCTCCTTGCTACCAGTCAAACACCTTAACGCCTGTTCCTGTACAATTACAGTACTAAGTTTTAAAAAACTTTGCAGACTCAAGCATTTTGCTTTGTGAGAACTTACTGGTGTGGAGGTCAGCTGTATAGGCCTTGATATTCATGATGCCGGTGATTCCTTGTCTGACCATTATGTTTCCACCTCCATCCCTCTTCCTCATCTCAAATATAGCTCTGGTCCTCGTATCAGACACATATAAGTAGTCTGCAAGATAGACATTGCTGATTAATATTTTCAGTTACAAATAGCTGTATGCAATTGGAAGACAAGCAAAATAAATGGCTATTACATATTATTAGTATGATTAATTTTAGAAGTAGGAAATGTTGAATAACTACACACTGTGGAAGCCAGTAGGTTAATGAAGTAACCTCAAGGGAAGTTAGCACAGGAACAATGCTACTAGGCTAAGTTATTTTGCTTTAAAACTTGTTTATGGTATTTAATATTAACAGAGTTTGGGGATTTTTTGATGCTTAATAATTACAACAGTTTTACGTATTTTTGTGTCTGTAGAAAAACAATCAAATTTAATACACTTTGATCAATATTGTGAATGTGTTTAACCTAGATATCCAAAATTACCTGAATAAATTGTCAAAGAGTAGGGTGAAGTAATCTGGCCAATGCTGGTAAAAGTCTGTCTGTCGTATCCTTGAATATTAATGTGACCAATCTGATCCAGGAGGGTATCGACCCAGTACAACCTGTCCGTCCTGACAAAAAGAAATCCACACTAATCAACCAGGCTGCACAAAGAAACACCAGGGTCACAGTATGTCCAATATAATAGTCCTCAAACGGAGTCTCGTAGGTGTTTACATGAATCACATAGTTGAACACTGTACTTACATAAAGTCAATAGCAAGTCCAAATGGCCATCCCAGTGTTGTGTTCACTAAAGGAATGGCATTGCTGCCACTAGTGAAGCCTCTCATTATAACTGCTGGACGATACCAGTCAGACCAGAACAAGTAGCTGTAGAGTGAAATTCGATTGGACAAATATTTGTTTTGTGTAATTAAAAAATAAATTAAAAAAAA
>VUQH01005389.1:0-10380 GCA_015106775.1 Etroplus canarensis | reverse complement strand
CATTGAAAAACAAAGCCCCCCTTTGAGGCGCTTGTGACCAATTACCATGCCAGTTTGATTATATTTCCCCCCGGTAGGAGAATTGTTGATCAGGCAAGAGCTTCCTTTGTGCCAGAAGGCCTTTTCAGATTTTTCAGGGGCAAGAGCTGAATTGAATGCTGTTGTCTTTTGAAACACTGAACAATGTCTTAACAGTAAAAAGAGCCTCTGCCAGTGTTTTCTTTACCCTGGCACCTATTAATGACGACAATGGGGAAAATGGACTGAAGTGATTTTGAGGAGCTCAGTCCATCCTCCAACCTCTTCTCTTCCTCTAAGTTGCAGTACTCCAATTAAGTGCATAATGTATTCAGGTTGCAGCAGGTGTACCAATCGGGGCCCTGGCTGCTCTAACATGCTGAAGTCGGGGGGTTTGGGGTGGGCACGAGTACAGAGAGGCTAAAATGGACACTGCATGGGAGTGTGCCTGTAATTGACCTGTTTGCCTTTGTGTTTTATCTGCAGATTTGAAAAGTACAATAAAGATGGGGAGACTCTCTACGCAACTGTTGGCTACATGACAGTTTATAATTACTACGTATACCCAGACAAAACCCGACCACGTGTAAGGTAATTGCTGGGGCAGCACGTGCCTTCCCATTCTTTTGTATGAGAAAGGAGTGGAAAATTATACATTTCTTTATCCTCTTCCCAAAGAGCCCAAATTACTGGCTTATATAGCCAACTATTCAGCCAGATTTTGTTTCAGTACCAAACCAGGGTGATTTGTATCTGAAAACAACTTTATAGATAAGCTTTTGATTTGATTTGTTGCATTGATGGATCAGTGTGACAATCTATTTTTTCCTGCTTTCAATCAAAGCAAATCTGCTCCTGCTGAGAAAAACAACTGATTTTGAAGAAACCTGTCTCTGTTGGTTTTATATTTGTGTCTATCTTTGACCTTTAACTAAACAGTCAAATGCTGATCCTGCCTCCATTCCAAGGAGAGGGTCATGGAGCTCAGCTTTTGGAGGCAGTGCACAGATTTTATTGCAGCCTGCCCAAAGTGCAAGACATCACAGGTGAGCATCAGACTCTTTTTTTTTCTTTTAAAAGGCAATTACTGTGTTGAAGAAGGTGGGATAAACATTTAATCTAAGATCCAGGCGTCACCCACGAACAGTTTAAACGATTTTTCTCTGCAGTTGGTGGATCCAGACGGTGAGTTAATTTGGAGGGCTGGCTCGTATACCAGAATGTGCTCTATTGAAACTAGTTGGATCGAAATAGATGCTTTGCATGGAGACGGAGGATGAATACTAAAGAGGCATCCCAGCTTTTTCCTTTCAGAGTGGAAACCTTTTCAAGAAAGAACTTTAAGTTTAGCAGTGAATAGGCAGAGGGTTCCTGCTCACAGTTTGTCTGGCTTTGAGGAATAGTTTTCTGTAATTCTACTTTAAAAAGTTCTAATGTTTGAAGTATATTGTGTTTTTTAGTAGTTATTTTAATCACTAAAATTCTTTCAGTCCTCCCCTATCATAACATATATGGGCTGAGTGACATCATGTGCATCAGGCATACTGTGAATAATTTAAAGAAAAAAGCACGAGATCAGCACTGTCAGCTCGTTGGAATCATATTGTGCTTTCTGTTTACAGCTGAAGACCCATCTGAGAACTACGTGAAGCTGAGAGACTATGTGCTAGTGAAGCTTTGTCAAGATCTGCCGTCCTTCGCTGTTGACAAGCTGCACCTTGGCTTCTCTGCTGAAATGGTCAAAGAGGCACAAGACAAGCTCAAAATTAACAAGGTGCTGTATGAGGCTACAGCCGTGAAAGTTATAAACGTTTTATTTGTGAATCTAGTTGTTATTGTATTTGCTTTGTCATATTAGTGAAACAGTTCAGGGATCTTTGTTGTGCTTATTACTTTTTTGATGGTTGTGAAAAGTTTCTAAAAGACACTGATTTCAAGTTTGACTGGATTGGGTGTGTGGAGGCCTGTCAGTCCTTGTGGTCTCTCCATGAGCAACATTAGATTGTCAAAAATCTTTGTTTTCTATTATGTTTTTTTATGTCCTGTTATATATAAATTCTGCATATGTACAAGTAGTCCCTACTTTGAACTGCTCTAATTGCACAGTTGCAGACAGTTTTTTCTATTCTTGGTTTGTATGATGTCAGACAGGGGATGTTCATCTCGGACACAAAGGTCTGGACGTGAGCACAGCAGCTTCACACACCTGCACAAACCTTCTGTTTGCAAGTAGCAGTAAATCAGAAGAAAACTGTCTTAGAGGGAAAGGTGTTAAAATGACTCATTTCAGACAAATGAGAACTGAGAGGCTGCAGCCACAAGGCCCAGGATCAGATAAATACTGATCATTTTTAACTGTGATTCATGCAAAGCTGCTCTACTAGCGAAAAAGAATAAAAATATAAATCTGGAAATGTGTATGATAGGTCCCCTTAAAGATTTCTGAATGAGCTTGTATATTTTTTTCCACCTTGATAGTCTCTCTTCTTAGTGTCTAGCATTGAGGGTCTTGTTTTTACAGGTAATTGCCAGTGCTCTAAATCTTGCAGAACTGTCAGTATTCCCTTGTTTAGCAAGCCAGTTTGCTGCTTTACCCTAAATACAATTTGATTCTGTGTTGGTTCATGGCGGCTACATATCTCAGCTTGTAATCTGTGATCTAAATGGACACATTACCAACTTTTCTCAAGAAAGACTTTTCTGGACCAATTTACAGCCTGTACTACTTAGGACTTCCTGTTGCCATACAGCTACAGGGAAGTGTGTTGGATTCCTGTTGAGGCATAATGATTTATTTTGAAAGTAATTAAATGAAAATAATTATCTTGTTTTTTGTGTTCTACAGAAACATGCCAGGCGAGTTTATGAAATCCTGCGCCTCCGAGCAACAGACATGAGTGATGAAGAAAAAGCGAGAGAGTACCGCTTAGAGGTGAAGAAGAGGCTGTTTGGACCCTACAGGGTGAGGTTTTAATTTTCGTCGCTTCAGCATGGTGTACTTTACATGTCAGAGTGGAGTGGGTCAAAAAAAGTGCCTGCAAAATGACATTCTAAGTGATTCCTTCATGTATTCAAATAAATCTGAACGTCAGCTTGTCTCTGTTGCTGTCAAACAAGAATCCAGTGTGCAGTCTTCCACCTTTTGTTAGCATAACATTATAACAATTTAGTGTAGGAAGAAAAATGGCCCATGTACAGCATACACTTGATCGGCTTACAGCCCAGTATTGTCACTGTTTATTATGTTACCTTTTAAAACAGCAGAAAAATTGATCTTCATTCCTGTGAAAATTGATAGATTACTAGTGGTGCATTGTTACAGCCACAATAGGGCGCACCAGGCGTCTGTGGTTTTGCTGCTGCTGGAGCTTTTTTCTATTCAGGCACATGTCATTAGTCAGGATTTGCATTTCTTTGAGGAGAAATAATTTTCATGAAAGTGTGTTTAAAGCACTTTGTCAAAAAGCTGCTACTATTCAGAATTCACCTCTTTTCAAAAACGGTTTCTTGATGTTTTCTCATGTTTTTTGGGGGGGGGTTAGTTTCTTTGAGACTGAGCAAACCTAGTATCGAAAGTGCCCGGGGTTCTGTCTCAGACTTGTCAGTGGAAAATACTGAGTGTATGTGCACCAGAATAACTCTGCATCCTGTTTGCTTGTAACATTTTATGTCTGAGCTGCTCACTGAGACTTTGCATACCATCCATTAGAGAATTTGCTGTCATCAGAGTAACCACAATTCTCAAAAAAGGCAGAATCTGACATGGAAAGGACCTATGTGGTGAACTGGGAAAGAGGAATTCCTTGGGAGAGTGGCAACGAAGGATCTGGTGGCCAGATGCAGAGCCAGATTTTCCTTCCCTGAGGAGATTTAGCATGTAGTTAGCTGAATGGCAGAGGCCGCTGCTCTGTGAACATGAGGGGGATTGTACTTTTCTGCTCTTACTGCCAATTCCCCAGTGACCATGTCTGTATGCATGTGCGTGCAGGTTTTTCACACAGCTGATTAGCCTGCAAGATATGAGGAAAATCTACGATGGCATTTTTTAGCATGGCAGTGACGATATGACCTGTGACAAATACTGAAGCGTTTATATTAGCTGTTCATTACATTACAGTTCAGTGACTTTCTCCTTTAATAGGTACACTGATTACACAGACCCTGAACACTGAGTAGTCTCTGTCCACTAAGTAAAGAGATAAAATGAATTATTTCTAACATGCTTTTATTAAACAAGGTCAAATCAGAAATACTTTTATTAATCCCGGGGGGGGGGGAATCTTTGAATGCTGTGAATGCATGGGTCCTTGCTATCTAATTCATGAAATTTTAGGCTGTCTTTTGTGTTGCCTGTCACGCATGTTAATAATGCAGTGATGGAGATGCATATTATGAATCAACACTACAACAGAATGTACTGAGCTACATGAATCTATCATCCATGTCCAGAAGAGAAACGATCAACATCAGTTTTTTAAGGGTGTATAAATAATAATGATGGGTAGGTAGGTAGAGAGGGTATCTGATGGGCTATATATTGCCATGTTGTATAGTTTTCTTAGTGGGCATCTTTAAACTTGTAGAGCTACAGAGTCTTTTGGCCAAAATCTGTTTTTTTTTTTAAAGATTCATTTTTGGGTTTGTTTGCCTTTTATAAGATAGGAAAGTGGGAAGAGCTGGGAGGGAAAATGACATGCAGGAAATGGTTTGGGATGGTTTGGGACTGACTTGATCCCAGGACCCTGCAGTAACTGACAGACTCTAGCTTTTGGTAAATGGGTTAGCCATCAACCAGGTCAGCTATAGCGGCACCCCAAAATCACTTTATTACACTTGCTTGAGTGTGTTTTCTGGTCTGTAACCACCACTTTTAATTATCTCAATTGTCCCCATTTTTCATGCTGTTTTAATGACTGTAGACTTATGCTGTCTTCTGTCAGAAGGAGGATTTCAAACACTGTTTGATGGATTTACTGTGCAGTAATAACCCTTTACTAGAGAGTAATTCATTTTCTAATTTTCTCATAATGAACTATGTGGTAAAAATGTTAAAGCTGCTGATAAAGGGGATGGGTGATATATTGCATAATAAAAATCACATAAAGGGTTTGCTTCAAAGACAAGAGAGTGGCATATACTAGAAGGACTTTTTCTAATTTTTAATCTGTTCAAAAGCTCAAACAGTAAAAATTCTCCATATAAACACCCTGATTAGAATAAAAAAGATCGAACTGACTGAAATTCAAATCTGTTTGTGTGTCACTTGGTTTTGAAGGAATGGAAAAAGAAAATATACTAAGGAAATGATTTAAACTTATTTCTTTCTGGCTGAACTGGGCCTCTGCAGTTTCTTTAATACAAAGTTTTAAGAATCAAAACCAAAACAATAACTGCAACTACTATGCTGAAAAGACAAGAGAGAGCTGCCTTCAGGGTGCTAATCAAACTTGTGCCAAAGAAAGATGAATGCTGTTTATCATAAAGCACTGAAATCAGAGGGATTTCATTTAAAATGGGAGGGAAATGTGTGCATTCTATGTCAGCTGCTGATGCGTGTTTATGCCATTTATTTTGTGCAGAAGAATCAGAGGGAGCTGGCAAAGATGAGGAAGTGCCTGCGGCCGGAGGAGTTGGTGTCCCACATGGGTCAGATGGACACTCAGACTCAGCATGAGGAGCTGGAGAAGAGTTATCAGGTTGTTGTGGAGGACTACAGGAGAATCATTGAGAGGCTAGCATCACAGGCCTGATCTGACTGTGAGACACTCTTGGCCTGGAGCACATCTACTCATCATACAGGTGCTCTGCCCAAACTGTACAAAGCCCACATCACCAGACTTTTGCTGCAGTCAAGAGGATGCTCTCTTGATGCAGCAAAATCACCGTTTTAATTGTAGAGTGTCACAAATGTATAGTAGCTGGTGAAGGGCTGCAGTAGAAAAGGCCTGTTTCCCAGCTGATGTTGATACAGTAGAGGTGAGTAGTGCAGCCCGAGGGGGGAGGCCTTCTTTTTGTCTTGTGTGTTTAATCACATTGTGTGACATAAGATGTAATAATTCACAGGTGATCAGAGGTACACTGTCCTGCAGAGATACCCTGCTTCTTCTCCATCATAGACATTTTTTAAAGCTCTTTTGTCAAAACAGTTCCGCGTGTGTGCGTGCGTGTGTGCGTGCGTGTGTGTGCGGTGTATTGAAGCACTTCATACAGAAAATAAAAATTTTTTTTTGTATTTTTTGGTGTGATTCTTATTGTTGAGAAGAAAATAAAATGGAGCAGCTGAGTTTGTTTTTGTCATTTAGGTTTGTATTCATTTCTACATTCAGACACTATGGTGTTCAAAAAAACCAAAGCATGCAAGTA
The DNA here is from genome assembly GCA_015106775.1 of Etroplus canarensis. Lineage (NCBI taxonomy): Eukaryota > Metazoa > Chordata > Actinopteri > Cichliformes > Cichlidae > Etroplus > Etroplus canarensis. Next base: position 3,999 of record VUQH01005389.1, on the reverse strand, counting down.
AAAAGAATAGATTTAGCATAAAATAGGAATATTTTTAAAAGTAAAAAAATATGCTTGAACAAAGAAGACAACAGAAAACAAGTTCTAAAATTGGTTATTTTATTTTTATTAAATAAAGAAGAGTCAGATAAAAATGAGTGGAAGTCATAGAGGTAACATCACTCTTTAACAGCTGGTCTGAGTCCCTATATTAATGTTTGATTTTTACCAAGACAATTACAGTTGATAAAAGCACCTCCAGAACATTCAAAAACTGCATTTCCTTTATTGGGCATTTGATTCTATTTGAATTACCAACTTATAGCAGATATAAATGTATTTACTACCATCCCCCTTCATGGGAACTTTATGGGAGTGATTATTTTCCAGTAACTCGCGCTTTTAAAGGGTTATTTGTGCTTAACTATATGCAAATTAGGGACATGGCCGCTTTAACTGACTTGTGAATTCCAACACAGGTGAATGTAGCTGTAGTGGGTCAAAACTCTTCACCTTGTGTGTGTGTTGATACCTTTTGGTGCCTTTTGAATGCAGTTATCTGGCAAATATGGTATCCTGCTGTTAATTGTACAAACTGTACTGCTACTAATTACAAGCTTGTTAGCATTAGCTGAAAACTTTGTGCTCTGCCCTTCTGTCTTAAAAAAAAATTCACCTCTGGCTCCAAAAAAAGTCAGGATGGCAAGCCCACATACTAAGGGGTATCATTAAAAAGGCAGAGTGAACAACATTGATCTTCTCCCAGCAATTCATTATAAATATTCTGCAGAACATTGACCCAGTACTTATGTCCATATAGTGTATGTTGGCATCTCTAACTCACGCAGTATTAGGCAGGTAGTTTTAATGTGGCTAATTGATGTGTATGTCTTGATAGTGTACCTACCTTCCCTGGCAACTATTGATAACACTAACTGGGTTATAGTCTAGTTTAAAATGGACCAATCAAGCTCTTTTCCATTGCTACATTTTCCTACCTGAAATCTACGAGAACAGCTTTACATGAACCTCTGATTATAATAATACTAATAATACTGGACCTCTCAGCTTCTCAGTTCATCCTCTGAAACAAGATGTTTTAGCTCCTCCTGCTTTAAACCATCTTTCTTCTGATTGGCTAAACCCCGCAAATTTGAGGTGTGCTGTTTGTCTGAGATTATCTTATGACAGCGGTCCAATCCCTTTGACGTCATAGAGATCCAAGAGTAGAACTTCTGTAATAAGTTTTAACAGAGACTTTTTTAAAACTAATCTTCAGTCATATTCTCCTTCTCCTCTATCAGCCCAAAGACAGACCCCACACTGTTCCTTCACTGTGCATACTCTTAAGAAAGGGCCTTTATCAGCTAAATAAGATACTCGATTCTTTTTAATTGCACTTACTGCTATTTTCAGCTTTGAAACAAAATAGGAGGGTGTATCCAGCATTCGTATCATCATACCCTCCCTCATCATACTCTTGTTATAAAGCTGAACTTTCCACCCTTTAAATGTGTCATCAGTGTAACTTAGTCAAGAAAGTTAACAATAGCCTTTATAGATACTTGTGTAAATTCACAATTTTTGGCTGTAACACCATATCATAGATCATAACTTGTCTGATTAATTCATTTTCCATTGTATGTTGAGGGGGGTGATTTTGTCCAGGCACCCTCTCACGGCTAATGCAACTTCTGATTGGTGCTGATGTTGAGTGTTGAGACTAATGAGTATTATGCTTTTCAATTGAAAACCTTTGTGCCACTGTATTGCCCCCGCTTGTGCAGATCACTATGATGAATATCCATCATACTTTATAATACTTTAGCACATTGTCACTAAATGAAGGCTGCCGGGTCAATTTTCAATTTTTTTCCCCTCTCCACTTGAAACAAGACAAAACCTTGGAACCCTTCACATCTCTAATTCAGCCTGATTGAATCCACTCATGGCCACGAGGGGCCTCATCTCACTGTAGTTTTCTCTGCTTTTTCTGCTGTGAGTGCACATTTTGCATTGCGCTGCACAAGCTCAGCCGACTGACCTGCTAGTGGGAAGTGGCATTATTGTTTAGTGAGTTTGTGTGCTGTCTCATTAATTCCACTGTCAGCCATTGTGAGGCTTTTTATGCAACATGTTCATGTGCCTACATCTTCACATAACTGATGGACAAGGGCAACAAGCTGCTGTGGATGTGGTTGGTTTGGAGGATCTCCAGGCCCCTGTGCAGTTAGTTGTCAGAAGGGTGTGAAACCTCATTTGACCCTTTAGACCACACACTTGAGTTTAGACAAGCTTAATTAGTCTATCTTGGATCTCATGTCTGTGCCATGTCTGCAGCTGTTTCATAGTATAAAGAAGACAGACTTTGTAAAACAGAAAAGTTTGGGGAAAAAAGGGAAATATGCATTTTCACTTTCTTGCTGGAAATTAAAGCAATTGTATCTAACAAAGACCTGATCAGGAAATACTCCAGTCAAAACTGCCTGATAAGTGACCTTTGGAGGTGCTGGGAGGTTTTTGTTTTTTTTTGTCTTTAGATAGAGCCCGGCTAACACAGGTGAGCCAGCTGCTGATAGTATCTTCATAGCAAACATACAGCAGTAATATCATTCAAATCTAACTCATTCTCAGCTAGAAAACAAAACGGCGGTTTGTACAACCTCCAGAATTAATTGCAAGATTGTGAAATTTTGTCCTTTAGTATCAATACATAGTATTTACGGATTAATCCACTGTGGCGACCCCTTGGGGAAAATAGAAGGGAGCAGCTGAAGGTACATTTTTGTTATTTACTAAAGTTCAGAGTTGGTAACTCAGAAATGAATCAGTTTGGAATTTTTTTCTGATGAGGTTCCACCTGTACATTTTTCTCACTTGCAGCAATTTGAAAATCTGAGTTTTATACTGCAGGTTGGATAAACTGAAAAGCCAAATAGCACATTTTGGATTTTGATTATTTGATCAACTAGATGGCAGATTGATCATTAGTACTTCATTACAGCTTAAGTGATGTCACTGTTCATCATAAATGTTTTACATACATCCTGTGGACCCCAGTCAAAATACTCCCTGCAAGATTCCAAATTATCCAGTTCATTAGGTACACCTGTCTAACTGCTCACTAATGCAAATATCTAACCAAACAATCACATGGCAGCACCTTGATGCATTTAGGCATGTAGAAATGGTCAAGAGGACCTGCTGAAGTTCAAACTGACCATCAGAATGGGGAAGAAAGGTTGTTTGATGGTTGCTTGTACCTGATGGGCTGATCTGAGTATTTAAGAAACTGCTGATCTAGTATGATTTTCCTGCACAGTCATCTCTAGGGTTTACAGAAAATGGCCTAAAGAAGACAAAATATCCAGTGAGTGGCAGTTCTCTGAGCAAAAATGCCAGAGGACAGAGGATAACAGCCAGACTGCTTCGAGCTGATAGAAAGACAACTGTAATTCAAATAACCACTTGTTACATCCAGATGCAGAAGACCACCTCTGAATGCACAACATGTCAAACCTTGAAACAGATGGGCTAAAGCAGCAGAAGACCACACAAGGTCCCACTCCTGTCAGCTAAGAACAGGAGAGGGGGTTAAAATTCACATGAGCTCACCGAAGTTGGACAATAGAACACTGGAAAAATGTTGCCTGGTTTGATGATTTCTGCTGCAACATTCTGATGGTAGGGTCAGAATTTGGCATAAACAACATGAAAGCATTGATCCATCCTGCTTTGTATCAACATTTCAAGCTGCTGGTGGTATAATGATGTGGAGGATATATTTTTGGCACACTTTGGACCCTTTAATACCAAGTGAGCAATATTTGAACTCCACAGTCTGCGTGAGTATTGTTGCTGATCATGTCCATCCATTTAGAGCCCCTGTATATCTAGGTGTACATAATAAAGTGGCTGGTATATATATATATATATATATATATATATATATATATATATATATATACACATATTTTCTCTGAACTTTTATATTTTGTTTCACTTTTGTCCTTTTATTGC